>BQNB010052977.1:0-40237 GCA_026074375.1 Tanacetum coccineum
GGTGTTCGTTTCGCCACCGAAAACACCACAAAGTGGTGTTCGGTTTGGACCGCAGCCACCACAGCCGCACCCACTGCATGGTGTCGAGCTCGTGGTTACTTTGTCTTTCTTTCTTGATATATCTCGTTTTGCTATTTCGTTGGTTAGCACGACTGAAAAACACGCCCAAAAAGGGGTGTTCGCTGCTGCGTTTACAGCCCCAAAAAGGGGTGTTAGCTGTTGCGTTTTACAGCCCAAAAAGGGCGTTCATTTCTGCGTTTTATAGCCCCGAATAGGTGCTTGTTTCTGCATTTAACTGTAGCCAACGTAGGCATTTGGATTTGCGTTTTATAGCCCAGTTGGGGCGTGGTTGGCAGCAGTTAGGGCGCGTTTGGTTTAACTGCTGCACCACTAGGGTGCGTTTGGATTAACAAAACCCCAAACAGGGGTGTTTGGTTTAGGACAGCCCATAAGGGGGCGTTTGTTTTGCTGACAGCAGCCCCTAAATAGGGTGTGCTTGGTTTCTACTCATTTTGTTATTTGTTTGACCTCGTACTTATATGTATATATAACACGCGCGCACTTGAAACATGAATTTATTGATTAAAAGTGAAAAACATTGAATTTATATATACATATGAGAAATGTTGTATAAACGGCACGATCATGCCGAAATTTCTAAAAATGTATATACTTAATAAAACCCTAATAAGTTTTTATTATATTTAAAACCCGATAAAAGAGCGAGGGTATAAAGTCTTTATATTTATTAAATTGTAATCATACAATAACACGAGTAATGATCGAAAACTATATTTTTACAACGAGATAACTATTTTAATTAAAACTCGTCTAGAAAACGAAATACTACATATTAAAGTATTATTTTATAAGTCCCGACTAAAGGACAATAATAACTATTGTAAAAACTTTTAAAATGTCATTCAAGACTTTAAAACGTGTAATTACTTTTAAGCAATAACTTTTTATTTATTTCATTTGGTGACTCTCAAACACGTGTCGAATTACGTTGTTTTAATTATTTTCTCACGTCGCTTATATAATACTTTTCTTATACAACATATATGTAGCGCTTTATATTCTTGTCCTATTTTCACGAGCGATATAATATGTATACATACAACATACTTTAACTCGTTCTTCGACTTCGTCTATTTACATATTCATGTATAATGCCCGCACGTATTATATTTTCTTGTCCTTCATATGTGATACATACTTAATATATTGCATGTTTTGCATTTATCTTTTGAATGTTCGTCTTTATTATATAATTCAACATATGAATTATATAATTGTTCATTTTCCCTATGTGATATATACGGAATATATTACATACCTTGTTTTACCTTTTCGATTTATCTTATTTAACCAACCACCAAACTCATACAACTTAAAATTCAAATCCTTATTCAACGTGTCGCGTTGATGTAATCATCCATTCGAAAACCCAAATACATCATCCTAAACTGGTGGGTCATCGCCATTAAGATATACTGCGACTCCTTGATCGAGCCATTCCGGTTTTTATTATGTGAACGTTGCTATGAGTGTATTGTTGTGGCCCTTCCTTCATGAACCGTCAATCACCGCTAACCGGTGGACGCTGATGCAATAATAATAGATCTATTTTGGCCTAACGACCTGTCTGGCGTGTGTTCCTTGCGAGGGCATACGGGGACATATTGTATTTAGTATTGGGAGTGTGTAGCACTATCACTCCAGGTTGGGCACATGGTTAAGGTTCGGTTCGTGGCTCTAGCATCGTTGTGATTGTTCTATGAACTAAATGTTTTGCTATGCTTGTGTTCAAAATGATTGTTTATAAACTCTATGGATTCACTCAACGTTTTCGTTGACGTTTTAGCGTGTTTATCTCAGGTATATTATTGCTAGCTTGGATGGGATGGAAGGCGGATATCGAAGGACGTGGACTTGGTGAACTTTGCACATATGATAAAATGTTTTCTTTTAAAGAAACTTAAAACATGTTGTGGATTATTTTGAAATGAGTTTTTATAAAGTTATTGGGGCCTTGTAACTCTGATCTTTTTAATAATAATTGAGTGTCGTTTACCGTGACTCGTGAGCTTATATTATGAAGTAGCACCCCAATGTTGTATTCTGCTGCGTTGTATATTTGAGGGTGTTACATAGCCATAAGGACATCACTTGTAGATGGAGCCTCATCACAGTCAGAATCAAATGCATCAAGGTCGTCAATTTGAAAAGCTGCCAGAGTAGGAATTTCCTAAGACGCTTGGATTATAGTAACTGTATCCCCATTATCTGCTAAGAATGCCATCTGTTCCTCATCTAATGCAACCCCTGATTCTAATGGTTCAGCAAGCATCACTTTCTCTTTAAACCATGCTGAATTCCTTAACCTTTTAGGTTTGGTACACTGTCGTGCTATATGGCCTTCCTCTTGACAGTTGTAGCACCGAATTCGAGAAATCAAGGAGGCTGCGCATAGGGAGGCAGGAGAGGGGATGATGGGTGGCGAGGTCGGTGGTGTTCGATATGGCGAGTAGGGGGGGGCGCTGAGGAAAGTATGGGGCTTATGGTATCCTAGAGAATCATCTTTTGACCTGGAAGCTTTCTCAGACAGTGACTATGCTGGGGCCAATCTTGACAGGAAATCCACAACTGGTGGTTGTCAATTTCTTGGAAGCAGATTAATTTCTTGGCAATGCAAGAAACAAACCATAGTGGCTACCTCTACAATAGAAGCTGAATATGTAGCTGCTGCAAGCTGCTGTGGACAAGTGTTGTGGATTCAGAATCAAATGTTGGACTATGGTTTCAATTTTATGAATACCAAAATTCACATTGATAATGAAAGTACAATATGCATTGTGAAGAATCTGGTGTATCACTCCAAGACAAAGCACATAGAGATCAGACACCACTTTATACGAGATTCTTATGAAAAGAAGCTCATTAGGGTGGAGAAAATTCACACAGACTTCAATGTAGCTGACCTATTGACCAAAGCTTTTGATGGACCAAGGTTTAATTTCTTAGTGGTTAGTATTGGTATGATAAACCCATAGCTACGTTTAAGGGGAGGCTTAGTTATATAGTTTGTATAATTCTGGTAGTTAGTTTCACTAAATTCTGGCTTAAGTAGTCATAATTCTGGTAGTTAGTTTAACTAAATTCTGGCTTAAGTAGTCTTAATTCTGGTAGTTAGTAGTCTTACTTCTTGTAGTAAGTAGTATTAATTCTGGTAGTTAGTAGTATTAATTCGGGTAGTTAGTTTAAGTTAATTCTGGTTTATACAAACTCCTGCAGCATGTTTTTCTTTGTTTTAGACTAATTCTTGCAGGAATAGCATGGATTTGCAGATGTAAGGAAGGTGTGATAAGGTCTTTGTTTTGTAAGTCTTCAGTAAATACTTAATTCTGGTTGAAAAAGAGTTAATTCAGGTTGAAACATACTTAATTCTGGTTGACCAAAGTTAAGTCTGGTAGTGTTAATTTTCATTCTGGTAGGTTACCGTTAGTGCTGGTTGCGGGAAAATTGATTTTTGCTGTTTAAACACTGTTTAAATGTTACCGTTACAGATTTTTACGGCGCTATTGTCGTTTAACAGAGAAGCTATAAATAGATAAAGTTTGATTTCTCTTTCATACTTATCTTTTATTTACTATCTCCCTCTTATCAAAGTAAAAATCTTCTTTATCTTTACAAAGGATATATTCAATTTTCTTTTTACCAGCATCTAGAACCTCACTCGTACCTAAACCCAGTAATTTTCTATCCACATCACTACCTTTTATTGCTACTTTCAAATCATGGCTCAATTAAAATACTGCGACAAACATAATCAAGTGGGATTTTTGCGCAAACCTGACGAAAGTGCAGGGTTTGCAGAGATAGTGGATTTTCTAAGAGGTTCCAACCTCAGGTATGCTTTAACTAATAATCCTACTATCCATGATTCCCTAGTCAAACAGTTTTGGCAGACTGCTACTGCCACAACTCTTGCTGATGGGACTCTCGAGTTAAAAGCAACTATTGATACTATTGAGTATACAATCACTGAGGCATCTATTAGAAGTAAGCTTCAATTAGCAGATGCTTCAGGGATTACCATGTTGCCAAACAATGAGATTTTTGAGGGGGTAGGGTATATGGGGTAACCTACTGATGGATCTTTTACCTTTTGGAAAAGCTTTTTCACATCCCAATGGAGATTCTTAGTCCACCACATTTTACATTGTATGAGCTCTAAAAGTGGTGGATGGGATCAATTTGGTAGCAATATTCCTACTGCCTTGATTTGTCTTTCCACTGGCAGAGTTTATAATTTTTCAAAACTAATTTTTGATGGCATGGTGGCAAACTTGAAAAGCAAAACAAAGTTTTTTATGTATCCTCGTTTTCTACAAATGATTTTGGATATACAAACTGAAACAAACACCCTTATCTCGCTGTGACCTTGACCAAAAAGATTTTTGGAAACATGAAAAGGGGTTTTAAAGGGGTACCAAGACCTTTGTTGCTTGCTATGTTGTAACTTGGAAAAGCAGAAACAAAAGTTTAATGTCTTTTTTAAATGTATATCCTCGTTTTTTCTACAAAATGGATTTTGGCAATATGTACAATGCAAACAAAACACCCGTTACTCTCGCCTGTGACCTTGACACAAAAAAAGATTTTTTTGGGCAAACATTGGGGAAAAGGGGGTTTTAAAGGACTGCCGGTACCAAGATACCTTTCCTGTGTTGCTGGCATGTTGTTCTATTGTTGATCCAAGTGGCCAGGACCAAGATAGCATCCGTTGTCACTCAACTAAAACATATCTCATGTGGTACCACTATCATACAACCACTATAACTCTAACCCTAATATCCATCTGGAAGGCCCCTAAAACAACTATTCCACCTATATTCTCAACTTCGCACCACATACCCAGCATTACTGTGAAATACCACTGCATCCCCCTCACCTGCACCTTCACCTTCACCTTCACTCGACATGAACCAAATAGAGCAATATACATTTTATTGAACAACCCATAAAAGATCCAAACTACCACCCATAAACCCTACAACAAGAAGCTGCTACTTCCTAGTTAATGACAAGGATTGATGACTTGGAGAAGCAGCTCAAGGAGGAAACCAAAACAGGACATTTGGAAAAGCTATCTCACTTTGGTGGACAGAGGTAACCCCCCCCCAGTAATAGCAGATTAAGTAAAGACTTTTTGGAGTTTGCTATTGAACGAGAAAGCCCAAGATGGGTTCTTTTGTCGACTTCTGGAGAAGAAGAAATAGAGGCTCTAGGGGAGGGAAGACTCTTGATTTAGGATCCTCTTGGTTTCTTTGGTACAGAGCTTGTTACTCCTCATGGATTGTTATGATTTAGGGGAGGAACAAGTTTGAAGAAAAAGGAAATAAGCCCTTACAACTCTATAGAAGCTCAGGCTTGCAATCGTAACAAAGTCAAAATTCATAAGATAAGTCAGGCTTGACAAAGGGGAAAGACGATATAAGAGAAGGAAGGCAAGTTCAAAGAATTAGCTTTATGGTACTGGTTTTGGACTTTGAAGAAGTTAGACAGTTAAGTTACTTTGTGCTTGAAAAAGTTAATCATACTGGTTTGGCATAAGAGTTCAGTACCTTCTCTAGATCAGAGGGTAGAAGAGAAGAAGAGAAAGAGAAGGAATGGCTCCTTATTCTATGGACAGAAGAAGAACGAGCCTACTTCAAGTTCTAGAAAGACAAACAGAACAAAGCTCTCTTCAAAGAGAAGCAGGATACTTGCTGAAGCTAGTTCAGTAGATGGCTTTATAGAAAACTGCTTTGGAAAAGGACGAATAATGGCAAACAAGTTCATTTGGATTACCTTATAGCTCTCAAAGATCGGCTAAGAGCAAGGAATTACCAGCCCGAGGACGGAACAAAGAAAAGGAAAGAGAAGGATGGCTCAAGTTAAGTTTGAAGCTCAATCTTTATTACTAAAGAAGAATAGGATACTTATTAGAGCTAAAGCTGCTTAGATAAGCAAATGCAGTTATTGAAAAAAAGAGAGGATGCCCTTGGGAAAGGATTTCTTCACTATTGGACAGTAGATGCAAAAGGATGGTAGAGTTGGTAAAACAAAGAAGAAAACAAGTTGCAAACGATGGATGGATGGATGGGGAAAAGACGCTTGAAGCAAAAGGAATTAGCTATGACTCAAAACACAGGCTAGGAATCTATATGTCAAAAACTTTCTAATGAAAAAATTTTTTTAACGGGACATGGATGTTGAATCATTGAAGAGTTGAATTTTTGAAGAGAAGTGTAAAGCAAGATTTGAAAAATTGGTTGAAGAACTTTTAAGAAATTGGAGATACCTAAGTCCCGATGAAATTTTTGAAGTAACATAGGAAAGTTTGAAGAGATTTGGGGTGAAGAGCTTTCAAAACTAACTACTTAAAACTGCAAGAAGCTTACGTTTTGATGAATGAATGGTACTACAACCAACAGAGGAGAATGATTGAAGAAGACAAAGATGTATAAGCCAAACAAGAAGATGGACAAGGAGGAGGAAAAAACAGTAGCAAGAAAGGATTCCATTACAGACCTTGTTAAGGATGGATCTAATGATTCATAGATAAAGCTAAATTGAAATAAGATGATTTTACTTAGGTACTCTAAATTTCCAGAATCTTGTTCATGTAGCTAAAAAAAAAAATCACCTAGGTATTATAGTAATTAACAAAGATCATTTAAGTAAGGAAGGAATGGTGTATACAAGATTGTAAGGTGAGAATGTGGATACTGATATGGTATACATTATAGCTTTTGGTGCAATGCTGACCTGACTATTTTCAGAGATGATCTTACAGAGCTATACAAGGATATGTCATTGAAGAACAACATGGTAAAATGAATGAGCAGAGGATGAATTATTACTTTGGAGGAAAAGGTACTTTAGGAATACTTGAAGACAATGTTTGAAGAGACCCCCTTAGTACAGATTCAATTTGGGAGTTAGTTTGCCAGGTCAACAAAGGACTAATTTGTTGGAGTTAATTGATGCTTGCAGAAGTAGTATCATTGGTTTTGAACTTGGAGTCTATGGATGTTTATCATGCTAAATAAAGCGAAAGTACTCCTTTGTCTGCATGAAGTATGAAAGCTATGTTTGGACAAGAAACTTAAGGAGGAACAACCAGATGAGGATTGTTTAAATTTTTTGAAAATTAATTGAGAGCAAGGATGGTATTAGAGGAATAGAAAATAATGGAGCTTTGATGAGTTAGAAAAAAACTAGAATGGAGATGGGGAGAACAAAACTTAGTAGAGGTGATATGCACTAACACAACAAATGGTCATCAGTCCACCATGTCTAACAGACATAAGGGGCGGGCTAGTCCATAGCCAACAAAGGCTTTTGGTATAATGACTCTCCAAATCCAGTGATTGTTGACCGTTTATCATAAATTGTATGGATGATCAGTGCACCATAGTATTGCACTGAAGCATTTCGGCTAGCCCCATAGAGGCAAATGGTTTCTTGGGGTAAAGGCTCATCAATCCGTTGATAGCGATTGATTGCCTTTAAAAACTTTAAATATCATCATGGAAAATTCAACTCCCCCCCCCCCCCCCCCCCCCTCCAATGTTTTAACGTACTAAGAGTTAAAATGTGTTTTCAGTCAACCACCGTATGGACATGCACCCTTTTTGGTGGCCAATGGACTGACTATTCCAGAGTTAAGCGGATCTAACTGGGGATTAGGTTAAAAGAGGACATCAAATCCATTAAATTTTCACATGATTCACCTTCTCTCAGGAGTAGCCACACCTGGAACGTGATAAGGAAATTAGGACTTTGACTACTTCTTATGAACTCTGTTTGATTCTTGGTTGTCTGTACATATAGTCAATGTTGCTGCTTATTTCACAGTGTTTGCGGAAGAGAGAGGACTGGGTGTGGTAGGTGTGCTGTGAAGTAGTGTGTGATTATATACTTAGAAGAATCAGTTTGCATGCGAACCAAGATCCACCCTTGGCTCGTTAGTTAGTGATGTTCTCATGCATTGCTTATAGAAGTTCAGAACTTGTATATTCGGAAGCATCATCATGTTTGCAGTGCTAAGAATAATTCCAAAAGATAATGCTCATAAAATCTTAAGGAGCTTATAATTGAAGGACTCTTAAGGATATAACTTAAAGATCACACGGAGAAAGTTCAAGTTTGGGGAGTGTGTTAAGAAAATTTTTTGTGTTGTAAAAAAACTTTAAGTCTCCCGTAGTAAATAGCTGTTCTAATCGTTATGTCTGGTATCCAGTCATAGTCTAAGTCTGCCACCAGTACTAAGTTATTGTCTTCGGGCAACGTACTTATCAGTTAGTATGTGGCCTTGTCTGGTTTAAGTACTGTTTATGTAACATAATAGTATTCTATAATTAGTTTATATTAGAGATATCTTAGGAGATTATTTGGAAAGGATATGCGTTATTCTTTCACACATTTTTGTAATAATTAAGGCCTATTTAGGGTTTCCTTGGTGTATAAAAGGAACCCAGCGGCTTAGTGTTTGGGCATCCTAACCTAATAGAAATCAATAGAAATATACAAAGTTTGTTTTACCAATTTTTCTTCTTTCAAGTACCAGACTACTTGTGTTAAGATTCCGCCATTAAACACATGCTAGTTCATAAGTCTTTGGTCCTCTCTATAGGTTCGATTGGATGTATTCAGTTTAGTATTGTCTTACAAATAAGGCTAAATCAGATCTAAGATTTTGGGAACCTTCAATTATGCGCTGCATTCGTGTTTGTTGTATATGAGACCTTGATGAAATCCAAGTATTTACACTGCCCATATCTTGATATAAGTTAGTCATAGTGTTCATCGATGATTTTTGATTTATTCCTAACCAAGAAACGATGAAGGAGCATGAGAAGCATCTTAGAGAGATGCATTTGAGGATTATTCTGGAGCTGCTTAAGGAAGAGAAGTTGTATGCCAAGTTTTCAAAGTGTGATTTTTAGTTAGATTCAGTACAATTTATAGGTCATGTGATCGATCGTAGTGGTGTTCATGTTGATCCTGCCAAGATCGAGGCCATTAAGAGTTGGGCTGCACCGACGACGCCAACGGAGGTGAGATAATTTCTTAGATTAGCGGGCTATTATCGAAGGTTTATTGAAGGATTTTCTTTGATTTCTAAGCCACTGACTAAGTTGACACAGAAAAATAAGAAGTTCGAATGGGGAAGTGAAGAAGAAGAAGCTTTTCAAACGTTGAAGCAGAAGTTGTGTAGTGCACCATTCTTAGCGTTGCCTGAGGGAACATAAGATTTTGTGGTGTATTGTGACACATCTCTTAAGGGTTATGGAGCCGTGTTGATGTAAAGAGAAAAGGTGATAGCATAAGCTTCTAGACAATTAAAGGTCCATGAAGAAAATTACACTACTCACGATTTGGAGTTAGGAGCCACTATTTTCGCTCTTAAATTGTGGAGACATTATTTGTATGGGACGAAGTGTGTAGTTTTCACTTATCACAAGAGCCTACAATATATTTTGAATCATAAAGAGTTGAACTTGAGACAACGAAGGTAGATTAAGTTGCTGAGTGATTATGATTGTGAGATACGGTATCATCCTGGAAAAGGGAATGTTGTGGCTGACGCCTTAAGTCGTAAGGAAAGGGATAAGCCATTATGTGTTCGAGCTTTAATGATGACTGTTCACAACAATTTACCTAGGCAGATTCATGAAGCTCAGAAGGAAGCGATGAAGAGAAAGAATGTAAGGGCGGAAAATTTAGGAAGGTTGATTAAACCAATATTCGAGTTTCAACCCAATAGAACATGTTGTTTTGGGAATCGTGTTTGGTTACCACGATATAGTGGATTGAGGGATTTGGTTATGCATGAGTCGCATAAGTCCAAGTATTCTATCCATCCGGGATCGGATAAGATGTATCAAGATTTGATGTTTTGTATTGGTGGCAGAATATGAAAGCTGATATCGCTACATATGTTAGTAAGTGTTTAACTTGTGCAAAAGTTAAAGCTAAGCATCAAAAACCGTCTGGGTTGCTGTAACAACCTGAGATTCCTGTTTGGAAGTGGGAAAGAATTACTATGGATTTTGTGAGCGGAATGCCGAGAACGCCAAGTGGGTATGATACGATTTGGGTTATTGTTGACCGACTGACCAAATCAGCTCATTTCCTGCCTATGAAGAAAACGGATAGTATGGAGAAACTTACGCTACTGTATTTGAAGGAAATAGTGTGTAGGCATGGTGTACCTGTTTCGATTATTTCGGATCGAGATAGCCATTTTATGTCTAATTTTTAGAGATCGCTTCAGGAAGCATTAGGGACTAATTTGGATATGAGTACTGCTTACCACCCTCAAATAGATGGTTAGAGTGAGAGGACAATACAAACACTAGAAGATATGTTTTGTGCCTACGTGATTGACTTCGGAAGTAGTTGGGATCGACATCTACCATTAGTCGAGTTCTCGTACAATAATAGTTATCATGCAAGTATTAAAGCTGCACCATATGAAGCTTTGTACGGAAGAAAGTGTAGATCGCCTGTATGTTAGAGTGAGGTTGGGGATAACCAACTCACCGGTCTAGAGTTGATCCGTGATACGACTAAGAAGATTTTCCAGATTAAGAATCATTTGTTAGCTGCTCGTAGTTGCCAGAAGAGTGATGTAGATAAGATACTTAAGCCGTTGGAGTTTGAAGTTGGTGATATGGTATTACTTAAGGTATCACCATGGAAGGGCGTTGTGCGTTTTGGAAAGTGCAGAAAGTTAAGTCTACGTTATATCGGTCCATTTAAGGTTTTGGCTAGAATTGGTCCTGTGGCTTATACATTAGAGTTGCCTGAAGAGTTGAAGGGGATTCATAGTACTTTTCATGTTTCGAATCTTAAAAAGTGTTTAGCGGAAGGTGAAGTTGTCGTTCCGTTGGAAGAGATCTAACTTGATGATAAGTTGCATATGATTGAGGAACCGATAGAGATTGTTGATAAAGAGGTTAAGCAACTTAAGTAGAGTTGGATACCTATAGTTAAAGTTTGTTGGAATTCGCAAAGAGGTCCAGAATTTACTTGGGAACGTGAGGATCATATTAAGAAGAAGTACCCTCATCTCTTTACATGTAAGAACGAAGCGGAAAGAGTGGATGAGACGAGCTGAGTGCCGGGATGTCACTCCCAAAAGGTGGGGAGAATGTAACAACCCGAGTTTCAGGTCAACGTCTATCCTTAGATAAGATAGTTATTTTTAATTACGTAAATAATTATAGTCGTTATGCTATATGTGGTTGATGAGAATTTCCATTTATTGGTGGATTTCATTATGTGATTTAGTTTCTATTTGTCTTTAGTGTTTAAGAAGGTCAGGAAATTTATTCTTATGCTCCGAGAGCGTAAATATGTCATTTTTGTATTTTATGTCGTTTCCTCGAGTTTTTGTAAAAACTGTGTTTAAAGGTCAGGTTTTACGAGGTTTAACCTTTTAATGAAGGTTTTAAACTATATTTAGTGGGACAGATTTAAAGATAGTTAATAAACGATGTTACCCCGTGTTTGGTCTGGAACTAAGTAACGGAAATAGACAACACCATTTTGTACTAAATATACAAAGACTTATGAAAGGATGGGTTAAAGTTGCCAAAATACTCAAAGATATTTCTTAATAAATTACAAGCATATATCACAGACAAACCCTTCATTTCTTTTCCAAATTCATTTTCTCTTTCTCCTCCTCCCTCTCCTTGTCGTTCGAACACCCAACACCAACAATAATTTCATCATCAAAAATTATTTACTTGCATGCATTATAATCCAATTACACCATATTAATCCTAGTTCGATCCTCTATAAATCCCACTAAGAAAACCTTACATGCAATGAGTATTTTGAAAGTTGGGTTTTTGCTCAATTTCTCTTGATTTGGTGTATAAAAAAGTGTTTTTTTTTAGGTGGTAGGATTTATTGTATATTTGAAGTGGATTGGTTTGAAAAAGTTTTGTTTGGATGACTTTGTGGAGTCGTCCCGATCTCAATGTCAAAGGGGGAAGCCATAGTCAAGCTTGTTCTAGCTTTGTGAGTCCCTTATTTAGTTTCTTGTTTGATTAATTAATGATTATTCATATATGTTACTTGTAGCTAGATGATTCAAGTGAAAAATTGATTTAAAAGTGTTACAAGTATGAACACATGTTT
Organism: Tanacetum coccineum; assembly: GCA_026074375.1. Classification (NCBI taxonomy): domain Eukaryota; kingdom Viridiplantae; phylum Streptophyta; class Magnoliopsida; order Asterales; family Asteraceae; genus Tanacetum; species Tanacetum coccineum. Next base: position 12,208 of record BQNB010052977.1, read on the forward strand.
GATGGTTTTAGTACATGTTTTTAAGCTAGTTAAGCATGTTGGAATAATTGGAATTTGACAAAAATGAGTTTTTGTATGACGTTGTGTTGACTTTTGTTGACCAGAAAGTTTGACTTAGTCACAGCGTGTCGAGAAATTCTTTAAATCTAAATTAGGTATTTGAATATGATAAAGGATGTTTTAAGGTCCGTTTTGATATAAGGTGGACCTTGTAACTCCTAAAAACGAAGATTTTACGGCCAAGTCAAGTTTGGGTCATTTTGGGGTAAAAAGTCAACTACGAAGTTTGACTTTTGAAAGTCAAACTTGCTTATGACTTTGGAATTATAGATTCATTACAAGCAAAGGATTCGCAATTTTTTAAGTTAACTAAGATGAAATTTTAATTTGGGTCTATATTAATCTTTACCTTTCGGCAAGCTCGTAACAATGGAAAACTTTATTGAAAACGATGTAATATTGTTAAGTAAGTCAAAGTGCGAAATGTTTTGCGTTGCACCCTTGGAGAATCTAGCATATGATTAGTGTATCCGTAATACTAAATATATATATATAAATTAGTGCGTCAAAGTGAAATGTTTTGCGTCGCACTTGGAAATTTTAGTATATGATTGTACATATGTAATAAATGTTATATATATGTATATATGCAAGTATGCAATATATAATTTAATATACTTTTAGTCACATACCGCTATATATGTATAATATAGGTTGCGGTTAGAAGTGAAGTTTCTTGCGTTTGTTGAAGTTGATTGATTGGATCTTTTGTTAAGGTGAGTTCATAGCCTCGCATTAAATTGTTTTAAATGTTTTTAAACCCGCGAGGGGGATACATGTTTGTTTAATAAATCGAACACATATGATTTTATGGTATGCTGGACCCGATTATGAGATTGTTTCCGCATAAGTAGCTACTGTCAAAGTCCCTTATTTCATGAACCGTTAATTGCCTTGTGAGGTGAACGCTAATGCATTAAATAGATCTATTAGGTTTGACAACCTTGTTCGGGGTCCGAATCCTTGTGACCACCCTGTCAAACGGACATTTTGTATTTAGAAATTAGTAGATATATGACAATAATAACTTGTTTTGGGGCACTTTAACATATGAAATGCCATATGTACTATTAACGTTCGGTGTCATGAGGTTATTGCGTGAAAGAAAAGAAGTTGCTATACATTGCATTTGTTGCTTTGTTTTCCCGAGAACTTATTATGTGTTCAAAGATATTGCTTATTAATTATTTTAAACTCTATGAATTTCACTCAACATTGTTGTTGACGTTTTAAACATGTCTTATCCTAGGTAACCAAGGTTGAAGGCAACGATGGCGTGGCGGTGTCGTGCGTGTGATGGATTTTATGGAAAGACTACTTGTGTGTTCCGGTCTTTCAAAAACAATGTCTTAAGTTGTGTTAAAAACAATGTCTTTTAATTGAAACATTTGTCTTTCAATGGTTGTAATAGACGGTGGTTGCGATTCTGTGGGACCTAACGCATTTTAACTCTGAAAAATAATGGAACACATGTTGTTTTAAACGTCTCGTTTGGGTCGTTTTCTATTATCGTGGTGAAGGATGCTATTTAGTAACACCAAATTCCTAATTTCCGCTGCGCAACCCGATGCCCTTCGGGGCGGGGTGTTACAGAGTGGTACAAGAGCTTCGGTTGTAGAGAACTAGGTTGTTTTCAAAACTCGGATTATAATCGTTTTAGATACCAAAGATGTCCGTCCTTACCAGATACCAAATGAATTTTGTCTTAAATTGCTTAACAGCTAAATCAACATGGGAAGACCTGATACTGTATCATGGGGCTCTTCTCATGTAAAAGAAAGTAGGGTCATGGACCTAAAGTTGTGTTATAACACCTTCAAATTCAAAGAAGGTGAATCTCTAACACAAACTTTCACTAGATATAAAGCTTTGATGAATGAGTTAGTAAATGATGGCATCAAACTTTCAAAGCTTAAAATAAATACTGGTTTTATAAATGAGTTACCGAAGAAGTGCCTAAGTTTCTGCCAAAGCCTTAAAAACACAAATCACGTAAAAGATTCTAAGCTTGCTTCTTTATTTGGTAAACTCAAATATGAAGAAAACCTAATAGACAGTATTTATGAGACTGAAAAGAACAAATCTCTTGTCTCTGTAACACCTTTGTCAACTGCTTTCTTCTCTACCTCTATTGTACAGGACTTTCAAGATAGTCCTGATGATGAAGAGGATACAAGAAGCAGTCATGAGTACCTGAATGACCTAGAAGAAGAATATCAAGCAAGAGCTCTTTTGGCCAAGTCTAAAAGATTCTTCAAAAAGGGTACTCAAAGGTTCAGCAGTGCAAAAGCAACTGACCAAACTGAATGTCACAAATGTGGCAAGAAGGGTCATTTTGCAAGAGACTGTTGGTCAAAGACTTTAGTTCCATCATATCAATCACCCTTTCAATCACAATCTCTCAGTTCCCCTCAGCACAAACCAGAACTAAGGCCTACTAAGGACTTTGAAGCCAAATACAACAAAGTCAAGGCTAAGCTGGCACTTCTAAGTTCAAGTGCTTCATCTTCCAAAGCCTTAATGGTTAAGAACAAAGGTCTTATCACTTAGTCTATGAATGGGAATGAGTGAAGTGTTCGTCAATGACAAGGAATGTGGAAGTTAAAGTACTCATTGTACTAGCTAAAGAAAATGATGCTGTCAGCAAAGAAGGGGCCAGAAATGGTGAATGGGTTAAAATCTCCATGAGAAAGGTACACACTCTTCTTGAAATGGAAGATAATGATGATAAAGAACAACTATTCTAGATTAAATTTTTGGTATCGATCCTAAAAAATTTATTTTTGAATAAACAAAGAAAAAATCTTGTTTGTCAAAACATAGAGATCTTGTTCATGAACTGAATGCATGTAAAGAACAACTTTTTAGTATTAAAACAAGCAAAACTTGATGTTACTTACGCATGAACTTTAAGCATGTTAAACACTGAAATTCTCAAAGAGAATAAAAACTTAAATGGAACAAAACAACAAAAAAAAAAAAAAAAACTGAAATGCTACACAACAACCTAAAACAAGGCTTAACAATTCTAACAAAGTAAATTAGTGTATCAGTGAACAAATCCCCTCTCAAAAGAAGAGAATTCTAGGAGTTGATCAAACTCACTGAAGATCCCTCCAGTTTTGGGAAAGCGATGACCTTGTCTGTGAAAAATCCCTCAGCTAATAGACACAAAGTGTACCATAAACTGGTGTTGAAAGACCTTGGTTATTTAAAGCTGAAGGTTTTATTTTGCCAAATCATAATATTGGTAGGATACACCCAACTGATTCACAAAGAAACACAAATAATCCTTTAGTTGTTGTCACTGACTCTTCAATGACTGATTATGATTTTGGAGATGAATCTTCAGTCTGTAGCACCCCTCTTCCTCTACTGAATAAGTTGGATGGTGCTGAACTTATTTCTAGACCAAAGAGTATCAAATCAATTTTAAGGTCAAAATCTACATTCAAAGCTGAAACTTTAAAAGGTGTCATAATAAATGAACCATCCTTAACTCTTACTAAGGATAACAAAAGCTCTTCAACTTCAAAAGTTAACTCAGCTCCTGCTGGTAAACTAGAGAGTGTGAAACTTAAGATGATCCTATACCTCTCCCTCTTGGCTATTGAATAAAAAGAACTAAACAACCTAAAATTACAATTTAGCAAGAGTCATCCATCTTACTCCAGAAGTAATCAACCACTACATGTTCCACAAAATCTACTTCAAAACAAATACAAAGCACAATTCAAAAGGAATTGTAATCTATGTGGCTTAAACAACCATCTCTCTGAAAGTTATTATAAAGTTATGTTTTGTAAAAAATGTGAGAAGAATACATTTCCACCATGAACATGTCTCAGCATCTCAAAAGTCTAGGTAGATCTTCATCAAGATCTAAAATCCCAAGACTATCAAAACGCTTCTTTCCACCTTGCACACACTGCGGAGGTATAGATCATTGATCTAATGAATGTTCCATATGTGGATTATGTGGAAGTTATGACCATGACACAAATGGTTAAAACAGGATTATCTCTCTAGAAAGAGAGATCAATCTAAGAAATCCTCACCATGCATTCAAAAGATGTGAAGTTTGTGGTAGCTCAACTCATAACACAACTGATTACTATGATATTGAATGGTTCAAAAGAGGTGAAGCACTTTAAGCTAAAAAGACTGAGGCTCTAAAATCAACTAAGCTAAATCATCAAATGCTAACAGATCTAAGACTCCTACTAAAAGGTGGGTTTCTAAGCGAAACTAACCATTCTAAACATATTTATGTAGTGTGACATCAAGAAGCCTATTTGGTACCTGTACATTGGATGCTTAAGGCATATGACTGGTGTCAAGAGTTACCTGCACAAATATGTGGAACAACCAGGAACTAAACTTGTGTTTGGAGATGACTCTACATGCACAACTAAAGGTTATGGCTCTATCAAATGTAATGGTATAGTTTTCACAAAGGTAGCATTTATAGATGGTCTTAAGTACAACTTAATTAGCATCAGTCAACTCTGTGATGCTAAATATATTGTTCAGTTTGATGAGAAAAGAGGAACAATCTTCAACTCAAACAAAGAAGTTGTAATGATTGCTCCAAGAGTAAGAGATGTATATGTTCTTGACATGACATCTTCTGCTCAAAAGTCTTGCTTCTTTGCCAAAGCTTCTGAAAATCTCAACTGGCTTTGGCATAAAATACTTTCTTATCTAAACTTCAAAACAATCAACAAACTGGCAAAACAAAATCTTGTTATTGGTCTTCCCTCACTTGTCTACTCAATAGATAAACCATGTTCATCATGTGAAAAGGGAAAGTATCATAGGGCCAGCTTCAAAACAAAACAGACATCTTCTATCAAGAAATGTCTTCATCTTCTTCACATGGATTTATTTAGACCTGTAACTCCTAGGTCCATTAACCATGAAAAGTACACCCTTGTCATTGTTGATGAGTACTCAAGGTACACCTGGGTATACTTCTTGAAGAAGAAAAGTCAAGCACCTGAAACCATCATGTCTTTCATCAAAAGAGTTGAAAATCAAAATGACATCAAAGTCAAACAACTCAGAACTGACAATAGTACTAAATTCAGGAATAGCATTCTTGTCAACTTCTGTGATGAAAAAGGGATTTCTCAAAACTTTTCCTCTCCCTGCACACCTAAACAAAATGGTGCTGCTGAAAGGAAAAATAGAACCCTTATAGAAGCTGCAAGAATAATGCTTTCAAGATCTATCTTTTTTAAACAATACTGGACTAAAGCTGTAGCTACTACATGTTACACTCAAAACAGATCCACTATTTTGAAAAGACATCTCAAAACTCCTTATGAAATTTTTTGTAAGAGAATCCTAAACCATCAATTTTCTTCATGTCTTTGGATGTCCAGTTTACATCCACAATCATAAAGATCACTTAGGAAAATTTGATGAAAAAGCTAATGATGGTTATCTTCTTGGATACTCACTTGTTTCCAAGGCATTCAGAGTCTTCAATACTAGAAGACAACAAACTAAAGAAACCTATCACATCATATTTGATGGAATCCCTAATGCTATCAAATTCTTAAAACCTTCCGTTGACAACATCAACTTTGCTAAAAATGAAAGATATCCACCTGATGACTATCTTTATCCTTATGAACCTTCTCAAAGGTACCAAACAAATAGCAATGATGTGTCCTTCATAGAACCCTATGAAAGTCCTAAACCAGTTGTCCTTGAAACCTTGAAACTAAAGTTCCATCAGGCCAAAATGGTCAAACCGATCAAAATGATCAAACTACTCAGATTGATGAAATCTTAAATGATAATCTGTCTAAACATTCCAATCATAACAATGATGAACAAATCATTGATAATCTCCCAAACACTAAAAACATTCAGACCTCTGAACACTCATCCTCTCCAAATGTAGAGGATACTTCAGTCTAAGATACAATTTCAATCTTAAATCCACCCCTACCCATTCAATTAGTGGTTACTCGGCTCCTCAAAAGATGATCTCAAGTACAAACACATTGAAGATAGTCAATATCTCATTGGAAATCTAGGGCTGAAATGCTCACAAAAGAGCCATGGACAAATACAACTTAGTGTTTCTTCAACTCATGAATGTCTCTTTGGTAGATTTTCTCATCAAAAAAAGAACCTAAAAAAGGTCTTTGAAGCACTAAAGCAACTGGATGGGTTAATGCCATGCAAGATGAACTAAACCAATTTACTAGAAACAAAGTCTAGACATTAGTTCCTGCACCTTATGGTAAAACCATAATTGGCTCAAAATGGGTTTTCAGAAACAAAAGGGATGAAACTGGAATTGTCATAAAAAACAAGGCAAGACTTGTAGCTCAAGGCTACAATCAGCAAGAAGGCATAAATTATGATGAGACCTTTGCTCCAGTTGCAAGATTTGAAGTAATAAGAATCTTTCTTGCCTTTGCCACATACATGAACTTCATTGTTTATCAATTGGATGTTAAAAGTGCATTCCTCAATGGTAAACTAAAAGAAGAAGTTTATGTCAAACAACCTCTAGGTTTTGAGAGCAATGAGTTCCTGAAGCACGTATGCAAATTGGACAATGCCTTTTATGAACTTAAATAAGCTCCAAGAGCTTGGTATGAAACCCTCTTAACCTTTCTCACTAAACACAAGTTTGTAAGAGGAAAGATAAACAACACTCTGTTCATCTACAAAACTCAAACTGATGTGATTCTGGTTCAAATTTATGTTGATGACATTATCTTTGGGTATACCAGCACAAAATTATGCAAACAGTTTGCTAAAATGATGACTCAAATATATGAAATGAGTATGATGTATGTCCTCACCTATTTCTTTGGATTTCAGATTAAACAATATGAAAGAGGCATTTCAATCAATCAAGAAAAATATGTTAAGGATCTGCTAAAAAAGTGTGACATAAATGGTTCATCAGTGAAAACTCCAATGGTACCCTCTAACAACTTAGGACCTGATCTCAGTGGCAAAGCTATAAAGAACTCAGTTATAGAGGTATATTTGGATCACTAATGAAAAAAAAAAAAAATATACTAACTGCAAGCAGGCTTGACATTCAATTCTCAACTTGTCTCTATGCAAGATATCAAGCAAACCCTAAGGAATCCCACCTTATTGCTATTAAGAGAATTTTTAGGTACCTAAAAGGTACTCCTAGTCTTGGTATGTGGTATCCAAAATGTTTAAGTTTTGACCTAAAAGGATACTCAAACTCTGATTATGCTGGTTGCAACATGGACAGGAAACGCACCTCAGGTGCTTGTCAGTTGCTAGGAGGCAAACTTGTGTGCTAGAGTGCTAAAAAGTAGCAATTTATAGCTATGTCATCAGCTGAAGCTAAATATGTAGTTGTTGCTGGATGTTGTGCCAACATATTATGGATGAAAAGTCAACTCACTAACTATGACATCATATATGAAAAGGTAACAATATTTTGTGATAACACTAGTGCTATTGCAATCTTAAACAATCCAGTTCTGCACTCGAGAACAAAGCATATTGATATCAGATATCACTTTATCAGAGATCATATTCTAAAAGGGGACATTGAATTACATTTCATTCCCACTCAATATCAACTTGCTAATATCTTCACCAAGCCTCTGGATTAGCCAACTTTCAAAAGATTGATTGTTGAACTATGTATGTATTGAACATTTGAATTATCCAACCTGAAGCTTCATACTAACATAGCCTGAAGAAACAGAAGCATCAGCGATTCATCCTAAACTTGAACAAACTTTCATGTTAAATGTTAGTTTAGTTTTTGCATAAAACCTTTAGCTTGTTTAAGTAAAGTAACCGAGCAATCACATATGTCTCATTCATGGATTTATATGAGCATGTGTGGTTTTGTCGCCTTCACTGGAGCACATATATTGGTTAAGTCAAGAACTGAACAAAACTAGTTTATTTTCTTCAGTTTAGTTTAGACAAATAATTTTATCTAACTCTTCAGCTATCTCTCGAGTGAAGTAACTGAGCAATCATATATGTCTCATTCATGGATTTGCATGAGCATTTGTGTTTTTGTCTCCTTTGCTGGAAGATTGATGATAATAAAAATTATAATAATCTGTTCAGCATGTCAAACCTGAACCTAGTCCAGCTTTTTCAAACATCAATCTAAAGGTCAGTTTTTTTTAACAAAAAAAATGTATGGTTTTTAACATTAATATATTTAATATATTAAAAGAAGAAATCCAAAAGTTAGAATGACCTCATCCTCTTTCTCTCGCCTACTTTTGCAGTTGAATAAACGGCTTTTCAACTGTTTCTAGGTGTCCAGATGGCAGCTTGTCTGACATTCAATTAAATACAAAGTTTAGCACACATATTGAAAACAAACCCTAAACATTCCCATAACTTCACAACCTCAAAAGATAATTACAATTTCTCAAAGAAAAATTGTAACTTCATCAATCGTATAAATCACAACAAACCATTCAACAACTCACTTTTTACAATCACATCAACAACACACACACACACACACACACACACACACACACACACACACCTCAAACCAGATCAAATCTCCAAAACCTTAACTATCCACTATAACAGAATAATCATCACATAATACCTCATCACCTAAAATCACTCCCAAAGAAGAACATGTCACTCTTGACAAACCCAAAATCCCAAACCCTTTCTTACCTGCAACTTAGGTTGAGATCACCTTTGAGAAGATTGCCTTCACCACCAACAATGAAGTTGAAGTTCTATATCCCTCACACCCTAACCAATAATACTTTAAAGATGCGTCAGACTTCATTTCCAAATGTTGTCTAATGGAAGCATTTACAAGAGCCCCAACTCAATACAAAGAGTACCTGAGTGAATTTTGGTATACGGCAAAGACCTTAAGAGAATCTAAGGTTTGGGTATCCACTCCCACAGGTAGAGTTAGAGGAGACATAGGTATTACCACTTTTATAAATTCTCTTAAGGCATAATACCTACCTCACTCAAGTTTATATGTTTCCCCACCCTTTATAACAACAGTAAGACCATGGTTTGCAATAATAGGATAGAATGGGGAGATTGGGGCAAAAGGAACTCTCAAAAAGAGTTGTCTTCCTCCTAGGTGGAGGTTGCTGATGGGTCAAATCATTCAGTGTTCAGGTGGGAAAGCAGGTGGCCTAGATCAAATATCCAATAAGGATGTCACTATATTGTATTATCTGGCCAATGGGGTACATGTAGATTATGCCAAGTTTATATGGGAGGATCTAATTCATAAGCTGAACAAGAAGACAAGGGAAAATATTGTTCCCTATCCTAGGTTTATATCTCTTTAACTTGAACATATGATGCCTGAATATGATAATGAGGAGCTCACCATAAACCCCACTCAAGTCTTCAGTGATCACAAAACTAGGACACTGAAGCCAAACCAACCTGAAGAACCTCCCTTTACTACCCACATGAAGGCCATCTTTAAGGTTAAATGATCATATGGTTCTCCAAAGATCTAAAACCTTTCCTTACAAACTTATTAAGGTTCCCCAAGGCCAAAAAGCTAGCGCTAAAAAGTTGACACGAAAAGAAAATAATCTTCAAAACACATATCTAAGTCCCAGACTGAGGCATCCAAATCCAAAACTGGCCAATCAGAAACAAAAACTAAGTCCAGTTCGACCAAGGACAAAAACCCAAGCCATCCTTCACCTCTCACTCTAGTGGTTGGTGAAATGCATAAAGAGACACATCAAACAGCTGGTGGCCTAACATCTTTAGGGGCCACCAGTGAAGAAGGAACTCACCTTTAACTCAGTAGTGGTAAGTCTGTATTTAACTCTACTTGAACTTGTTTATTCAGCGTCCTTTTATTGCACCTAAGTCTAAGCATCTGAAGGATGCTTCAGCAGATTCCACAGCAGAAGCTGATCTTGGATTATCTGCTCCTATTGATTCTATATCTTCATAACAGGATATGGATGAAGGAACCAAAAACTATTCATTTGATCATATATTTGCAGGGTCTAATCCAAGTGTAACACCCTCAAAAATGTGTCGCAACGGAAATGTGTCCGGGGGTGTTACTTCATAATACAACAACCAAGATACCAAGAAAACGACCTCTAAAAAAGTGTTGTTTGAAAAGTAAATGCCACGTTGATTTTTCATTGAAATTGATATAACATTTGTCCTATAATTGCATCACAATGAAAAGCTTGAAAGCAATACGATGGAGATTTGATCATTTGTACGTAATTAGAAATCCATGAATGAAATCATGTCAAGTTAGACTCCCAAATTCACTTCAAGTAAGACCAAACATCTAATCCGCCTGAAAAAACTAGCTTAAAATGTCATCATAAAGTTGGTGAGTTCATAGATTTTTTTGTATATGTAAATGTTGAAATCAAAATATTTATAAAGTATGCATGACCATTTCAATCCTTATAAATATCACCAAAATGTAAGTGTAAATTAGAACTGAAAAAGTAGTGGTCTACTGCTTCAACCACATATAATGAAAAATAGTATAGTACTTAGTAATATTCAACAAAGTAGTTGAGACTCACAAAGATTTCCAAAATGTATATGATTACTATAACAGATACAGTATCACATAAAATGTATCTACTATTGCGCTAAGCTCATGACACCGAAGCTAATTAATGTAGCATATAATATGCCAAGTGTATTCTGCCCTGCTGGTGTCTAACCAAGACACCCAATGAGATTTGACATGATATATATCTATTTATCGTGAGCCCCGTGGGTATGATGCTACACACCGGATAGGGATGAATTCGTCCCTATAGATCATATTGATAACATTCACGCTTCCTTAACCAGTACAGTCGGATCAAGCAATGGACGGTTCATTATAGTTTGAGCAAGAGAATTGTCTAATACGCTGCATTAGGCAACACGCAAACAGGAAATGATAACCAAAAACACTTGTGTCCAATAAAAAAATAACCATTGTATTCATAAACATCTTTAAATATTTAAGTCCATAAGTAGAAAGAGTGTGATTATCCAATCAAGTAACCGAGTTGTAATTGGTATGTTAAAACATTTTTATGTAAACGTGAATGAACCAAGTTATGGAAATCCAAGTATGCAATCAAGTATGTAAAATAGATTGTAAATGAATGTGTAAACAAATTGTAATGAGCACGTATTCTCCCTCGATATTTGTAAAGTAATTGTAAAACAAGTGAAAGAGGGGCTATAAACTCACCTCAAAGTCAAGGTCGAGTAGATAGTAGCAAAAATAGACAAGAAGCCACGTCACAACAACAATCAACGAACGGGCCTAAAACTAGAAGAATAAAGCTAATCTTAGAATTATGACACACATGTGTAGATTAGTGTGTAATAGTTTTACTAACGATGTTACATGACGCCGTTTGTTGATAAAAGATTTGACACAGTTAGCTTGGTAGTTGGTTAAATAGTTTGTAATTAAAAACAATACTAAAATGTATATTATATAACCCATATATAATATATATGAACCAATCAAGTATATAATACGTTGTATATATCATATATATTCAAACGATAAATAAATCAAAGTAGTGAAAGTATATAGTTTAAAATATATCAAAGAGATCTGAAAATGAAAAGTTAAGTAAATGTCTAAAACATTATACTTTCGAACACTATTTCCCGAAAATCTCTACTTACCAAAAAAAGCATTTTCATTTAAAAGATAACGCAAAGATTTATTATTAGAGGATTTTATAAAGTTTTATAAATTTATAATTTTGTCGGAATTCATGAAAAATGAAAAAATATAATTCGAGTAAGAAATTATAGAAAATTTCGGCATGACCCCGTTACGGTTTTATTTGGACAGTTTCATATTTTGTAAACAACTATTTTTATCTATAAAATGATCCGACAAAATCCCAACATTCTTTTCGACAATACATACACTAAATTATCATTTTAAATCAATAATGGACTCGAGACACCCCTTTTGGTTTCATCATACCAAAAGAGTCCCACATATAATCAATATACGGCTATTATGTATGCTTAGAATACCAAACATAACTATTTATATACAAAATAAAAGAAATAAAAAGATAAGATTATTTAAGTGATTACTTACAAGTTTGAAGAAAATCCCCCCCCCCTTTTTTTATAACCTAACCACAACCCAAACGTTGTGTACTAATCCCGAACACTAAACCTAAACCTTCAAATCTTGAAATCCACAAACAAAGAAAGAAAATGGCGGCGGCACGGCGGCAAAGGCCGACGGTGGGCGGCGACCGACAGTGGGAGGGGGTGGCGGCCAGCGGTGGTGGTGGTGGTGGTCGGCGATGGATGACGACGGAGAGAGGTGGTGGTGGTGGTGGTGGTGGTTCTAGAGAGGGAGAGCATAGAATTCTAGAGAGAATGAGGAGAGAATTCTTCTCTCATCAAAAAATGTAAAAAAGGATAAGTAAAAATGAGGTGAAATAAGGAGGTTGTAGTATTTATAGTGGAAAGTGAAAGGGATGAAGAGGTTATTTTTTCTTTTCATTCCTTCCAAAATTACTAGTTTTTAGTCCGTAAAAATTATATACTTTATCCGTAACAATATAATTTTATAAAGTCACTAGATTATTAAATTAGCTTCGTAACGAATATATATCTGACCATATTCACCGAAATCTAAACACTATTATTTGGACTCGAGGTGTAAACTAATCACAGGGACCATTATTGTAATTTTTGTATTATTAAGGCTCGAGACTCGTTTGAGCCACTTAACGGATGATTCAAAGCACGAAAACTTGGCGCCATTCATCCATAATGAAATTTTTTACCCCACAAAAATGAATATTTACATGACTAGTTTTTAAAAACGTTTTATAAAATTCATTTAAAATGTTTATTATTTATTTGGTAGTCATTGGGTATCTCGGGTAAGTTTTGTTCGTAAAAATACAACTTTGACTCGAACATATGCGTTTTTAATAAACGTTTCTGAATAATATGATAAATAATATTATTAAATACTTTTATTTAATAAAAAGTGAAAATAAAATAAAATAAATTATTTTTTTGTCGGTAACGCGATTTACCTCGGTTTTTATAATTATTTGTAGGGAATTTTCAGACATTTTTTAGCTGTTTTCGGGTCCTCCGGGCAAAAAACTAAAAAGTTGTCCGGAATGTCGTTTTTAACAATCAAATTGCTTTAGGGTCCGGGTTCGAGAAAACGAGATTTAAGACGGGGTCGTTATTTGATAAAGTACCAACTTAGGAATAACATATATCCTCTCGTTTTCAAGTCAAATAAGTAAAAAAATAATTTGCACCTGATAGATATGTAATGATAAATATGATTTGTTATTTAAATATGTTCCGAAAAATTACCGTTTACCGTTAGTCTATTTTATTGACCATAAAAAACAAAAGTCAAAAAGTCAAGTCGGACCCGAAAAGTCAAAGGGTAAAATAGTCATTTAAAATTCTGAAAATTGCCGGTTGTTACAGTACCTACCCCTTAAAGGAATCCCGTCCCGGGATTCGATTCTTGTTAACCTACTGTGTGACCAAAAAAAATTTAGGATTTAATAACCATTTTTTTAAACATGGCATAGTATACTTTAGTCAGCAAAATTAGATGTTTCGACACTTCTTAATATACATATTTTGGCTAATTTAACCCATCAGAATATGTACTTTAGAAAAATATCATTACAAGTTTTATGATTAATATAAACGCATTATAAAAAAAGTCTCTTAATAGTGAAAACATCAAAGGAGAAAGTGTAGTCGCGTGGGTATGTTTATATAAAGTTTTAAATGTTTAAGGGCAAAGTCTAGTTTCTGATATCTGTAATGTTCAATGATTAATATCGGACGAGGCTAATGGACGTAAGTATTCAACTTACTTAGGCATTACTAGGATGTATCATGACTTAAATTGTTGTTAACTAATTGGTCTTTAACAAATGAATAAAATCTAAGTCGAATACTATATCGAGATATGTGTTATCTTGTTTAAGGGGTTTGTATTACCTAGTGGATAAAGTTGTACGAGTTGGGACTACTCAAGGACCTAACAACAGCAAACATAAAAACAATAACTATAACAAACGGTGATGGGATGTAGAGAGTGAGGAAATTGTGAGAAACAATATCCCCGGAATAAAGGTCAAGAAATGTGGAGGGAGCCGTGGGGAGAGCTTAATGAGATAGGAGGAAGGAATAAGGGTACTCAGATCGTAGTTTCGAGATGAATCCAATCCCTTAGCACAAGTGGGCACACAAATCCGGTTAGCCTCCACAAACATTTCATAATCGTAAAGAGATTTGTAATGGCAAAAGTAATAACTTTAAGAAAGAGAAAGGTAGTTCAATGTGAGGCATTAAGATTCCTGCTGAAAGTGGTAAGACATGATTGTGTTTCTAGTCCTTTTTGACGGATTCCAGTGATTATTGGGTTCAAGTTCATACTCGTGTCATATTGGACACCATTAAGCCCACTCATTTATAATTCCTTATTTACATAAAGAAGTGTCCAAATTTATGTAAGTAAGAAATAATAAACTTATGGTTCGGTGATTTACAATTTATTTATTTAAATGAAGAAGTGTCCCAATCCTTTTGAATAAAGAGATTATAAATCATCCTACTTAATAATTTCTGATGCAATACGTGTACTCACATAACCTTCAAGGTGATGGATGACATGACAATGCATGTGCTCTAATGAGTATGAGACGAGGGTTCAAAACTCGTCTTCGGAGAGTGGGAGTAAAAACTACCAGGCGAGATCGACATAGAGTTCAAGATAGTCAATGAGTACTCGATTAGAGTAAAATACGATAAAGGTCCTTATGAACAAGTCAACATAGCAATTATCACATCAATCCTCCTATTACAAGTCCCGCCCCATCAACAAGACCTTGTAATACTTAATTCCATAGCATAATCCCATGTAAACAGAACTGTGATGGTCTTGTTACATAACAATTATCAATCATTCTTAAATACAAGTCCCCCCATTTACAAGACTTGTATACTTAGGTCATAATAATTCCCACGAAATCAAAATTTATGACGTATCCGTAGTAATACGATATTTTAAAAAGCTTATGAAGAAAATATTATTCTTCGAGACCCGTTGTTTAACTTACATGTTTGAGAATGAGTTGAACCATTGTTATAAACATTACAATGATGAGAACTAAGTAGAGCCATTGTTTAACTCACAATGTCTAAAAAGTAAAATGAGACCATTGTGCAACTCACAATGTCTTAGGCGTAAATGAGACCATTGTGCAACTCACAATGTCTTAAGAATTGTTCTGGTATTTATATAAATAACTCTTATATAAATAAACGTACGATATACCAAATAGAGATGTAAGCATAATATAAATATATAATATATATATATATATATAATATATATAAAATATAATATATATAAATATATATATAATATATCTATGTGTGTGTGTGTGTGTGTCATGGTAACACTTAGGTAACAAGTTACATAAGCAAGTAATGCAATGTAATGTGTATGCACTTTGAAAATGTTTGTTGTGATGCAACGTTTGTGAAAACTGTTATAGTCTAGGGTAAAAAAAACAACCTAGATCTCAATAAAACCAGTGCTCTGATACCTAATCTGTTAAACCACCCCCAAAGAATTGTGTCGCAAGAGCGGAAATGAGTCCGGAGGGTGTTTAATTCCATAATACAACAGCACAAGATACAAGAGAACGACCTCTAAATGTGTTGTTTGAAAAGTAATCTCGTTGATTTTCTTAAAATTATATAAACACTTGTCGCATAATTGCATCACAATGAAAAGTTTGAAAACAATACAACGAGATTTGATCATTTGTACGTAATTAGAAATACATGAATGAAATCTTGTCAAGTTAGACTCCAATGCACATCAAGTTAGCCAAACATCTATTTCGCCTGAGAAAAACATGCTTAAAGTGTCAACAATAAATTGGTGAGTTCATAGATTTTGTATGTAAATGTTGAAATCAAAAGATTTATAAAGTATGTATGAACATTTTCAATCCTTAATACAAAGTCGCCAAAATGTAAGTGTAAATTAAACCGAAAAAGTAAGTGTCTACTGCTTCACACCACAGTATAAAGAAAAATGTTTATAATCATAATGTTCAAAACAAAGTAGTGTGTACCACAAAGATTTCCAAAATGTATTGACAATCTATAAACAGATACAGTAACACATCAAATGTATCTACTGATAGCGCTAAGCTAATGGACAACCGAAGCTAATTAATGTAGCATATAATATGCTAAGTGTATTTTGCCGTGCCGGTGTCTAACCAAGACACCCAATGAGATTTGACATGATATATATCCGTTTATCGGGAGCCCCGTGGGTAGTGAGCGCTACTCACCCGGATAGGGATAATTATCCCTAAAGATTCTATTTATAACATTCACGCTTACTTAACCAGTACAGTCGGTCAAGCAATTGACGGTTCATGATGTTCGAGCAAAAGTTGTCTAATTATCGCTACTTAGGCAACACGTAAACCAGAGATGATAACCACAACAATCTTGTGTCCAATGAAGAAATAACCATTGTATTCATAAACAGCTTTAAATACTTAAATCCATAAGTAGAAAGAGTGTGATATCAATCAAGTAACCGAGTTTGTAATTGGTATGTAAACAATTTTGTAAACGTGTATGTAACCAAGTTACGAAATCAAGTATGTAAACAAGTATGTAAAAGAGATTGTAAATGAATATGTAAACAAGTTGTAACGAGCATGTATTCTCCCCCGAGATTTGTAAAGTAAATGTAAAACAAGTGAAAGAGGGGCTATAAACTCACCTCAAAGTAAAGGTCGAGTAGATAGTAGCAAATAGTCAAGAAGCACAGCACAACGACAACCGAACGGCTTAACCTAGAAGATAAAGCTTATCTTAGAATTTTGACACACATGTGTAGATTAATGTGTAAGAGTTTTACTAACGATGTTACATTGACGTTGTTTGTTGATAAAAGATTTGACACAGTTGGCTTGGTGGTTGGTTAAATAGTTTGTAATTAAAAACAATACCAAAATGTATATTATATAACCCATATATAATATATATGAACCAATCAAGTATATAATACGTTGTATGTATTATATATATTCAAGCGATAAATAAATCAAAGTAGTGAAAGTATATAGTTTAAAGTATATCAATAAGATATGAAAATGAGAAAGTTAAGTAAATGTCTAAAACATTATATTTCGACACTTTTCCGGAAAATCTCTACTTTTAAAATAAGACATTTTCATTTAAAAGAAACGCACGATTTATTATTAGAGGAATTTTATAAGTTTTATAAAATTTATAATTTTTGTCTTTTTGTCGGAATTCATGAAAAATGTGAAAAATATTCTAAGTATAGAAATTTTAGAAAATTTCGGCATGACCCGTTCGTTTATCGGACGTTTCCATATTTTGTAAAACAACTATTTTTATCTATAAAATGATCCGACAAAATCCCAACATTCGTTTCGACAATACATACACTAAAATATCATTTTAATACAATAATGGACCCGAGACGCCCCTTTTGGTTCATCAATACCAAAAGTGCACATATAATCAATAACGGCTATTATGTATGCTTAATATACCAAACATAACTATTTATATACAAAATAAAAGAAATAAAAAGATAAGATTATTTAAGTGATTACTTACAAGTTTGAAGAAAATCCCCCTTTTTTTACCATCAAAAATTTCCTATCCTCCGATCATCGGTTCTTTTCGCTTTATTTTTTTTTAATTAGGATTTTATTTTTTGTATTCAATACATAAACCCTAAACCCTAGCCGTAAAAAAATATTTTAATTGCCTTCCATCATATTTTTTTTTCTTCCTCATATGATTTTTTTTGTTGTTGAAGATCAATGTCGTTGACAACAATGTTGACCACCAAATTGCCGCTCCGTCTTAAAGGCGAGAGGAAGCAGAGAATTCTAGAGAGAATGATGAGAGAATTCTCTTTCTCTCTCTAAAATGAAGAAAATGAGAAGTGAAAAATGAGGTGAAATGAGGAGGTTGTAGTATTTATAGTGGGAAGAGAAAGGGAGGAGGAGGTTATATTCTTTTTATTCCTTCTAAAAATTACTAGTTTTAGTCTGTAAAATTATTATACTTTATCGTAAACAATATAATTTTTATAAAAAGTCACTAGATTATCTAAATTAGCTTCGTAAAGATTTATTTACGATCATATTCACCAGAAATCTAAAAACAATATTATTTGGAACTCGAGGTGTCAACAAACTAATTCACAGGGACCATTATTTAAATTTTTGTATATTAAAGGATCGGGACTCGTTTTAAAGAACTTAACGGATTATTCAAAATACAATGGACAACTTTGCGGTCATTGCGTTCCAAATGATTTTTCCCACAAAAATATATGAGTATTTACATGACTAGTTTTCATAAACGTTTTATAAAATTCATTTAAAATGTTTATTATTTATTTGGTAGTCATTGGGTGTCTCGGGTAAGTTTTGTTCGTAAAAATACAACTTTGACTCGAACATATGCGTTTTTAATAAACGTTTCTGAATAATATGATAAATAATTTATTAAATACTTTTATTTAATAAAAAGTGATAATTAAATATAATTTAATTATTTTTGTGTCGGTACGCGTTGTTCTTGTTTTTAAAAAAAATTTCGGGTCTCGGGAAAAACTAAAAAGTTGTCCGGAATGTCGTTTTACATCAAATTGCTTCAGGGTCCAGGTCGTGAAAACGTGATTTAGCGGGTCGTTTTTGATAAGTCAACTTAGGAATAACATATATCTTCTCGTTTTCAAGTCAAATAAGTAAAAAAATAATTTGCACCTGAGAGATATGTAATGATAAATATGATTTGTTATTTAAATATGTTTCGAAAAATACCGGTTACGCGGTAATCGTTTTTATGTGACAATAAAAGACAAAAAGTCAAAAAGTTAAGTCGGACCCGAAAAGTCAAAGGGTAAAATAGTCATTTAAAATTCCGAAAATTGCCGGTTGTTACATGCCTGACACACTTCTTAACACCATTTATAGCAAAAAAAACATACAAAATCGAATATCAAACAAAACCCACCAGCATCACTACACTTTGTTTATTTGTCCAATGAGGAGATCCAGGAGACGCTGAAAAAGGTTGAACTGATGTGAAGTCTAGTGCTACGCTAAGATATTATTACATGAGCATCAGTAATGTTTCTACCAGGAAGATATTTGCTATACTATGTCTTATGAATTCTAAAGTCTAAACACTTATATATGTTGCCTTTATGGATAGCTATCTTCCATGACAGCCGCATTTCAGAATTCCCAGCACAACCACCTTTTGTACCAGCCGCAGATGTAGATTCCCAGCAAAACCACCTTTTGTACCAAATGGAAGCAGCTGCAGGTAAACACACCTTTTGTACCAAACTTTTGTTTCAAAACGATTACAAATGCGGCCGTAATTACCAGTATTACTTTTCCTTCTTGCTTATTCAACCCGAACACGCTCGCCAAAGCCCTCTGCGTTAGCGCGGGCAAACAAACTTGTTAACTCCATTTACTAGTTGCTTCTTTTCTTAAAAAAAACAATACTATAATAAAGCAATTACGCAAAAGAAAAAAAGAAAAAAAAAAGAAAGAAAGAAAAAACCTATGTTTAATCTGAAACAACAAGCTAGTCATCATATTGATCAAAACAAAGTTTATTCAAACATGTGAAACTACTACTGTGGTATCATTTCCCTCTCAAAAGTTTATACAAAGTCAACTTCTATAGTGGCATATAAATAATGTTGAACGTTATAAACTCAATACAACGGCACATACAATTCTGTCATTAATGCCAGTAAATGGCATTTTTTTTGTAGTACGAGGTATATTTGCAGGGTAGTGTTACTCGTTTTGTATTAGTGGCATTGAGTAATCGTAATGTCATAAATAACAAACCTTTAATCATATATCAAAAAATATGTGTGTTAAATTGTTTTTATCAATGAACTTGTCTAAATTGTGTATAAAAGCTGTGTGCCTGGACAGATGTGTTACATTGATTTTATGAATCAACTATTAAAGTAGGTTATTATTAAAGTTGCTTGGCAAGATTCTTAGCTATTGAAAACAAAGTGTAGTGATGCTGGTGGGTTTTGTTTGATTATTCGATTTTATATGTTTTTTTGCTATAAATGGTGTTAAGAAGTGTGTCAGGCATGTAATAACCGGCAATTTTCGGAATTTTAAATGACTATTTTACCCTTTGACTTTTCGGGTCCGACTTGACTTTTGATCTTTTATTGTCACATAAAAATGTACCGCGTACGGTATTTTCTGAACATTTTTAAATAAAAATCTATTTATCATTTAAATATCTCCTGCGTGAATTTTATTTTTTTACTTATTGACATTGAAAACGAGAAGGATACATGTTATTCCTAAGTTGAGTTATTCATAACGACCCGCTAAATCACGTTTTCACGACCCGGACGCTAAAGCAATTTGATGTAAAACGACATTCCGGGCAACTTTTTAGTTTTGCCCGAGACACGAAAACAAGCAGAAAATAACTGAAATACCCTCGCAAAATTTTAGAATCTCGAGTAACAACTCGTTCTTACACTAGAAATTTAATTATATTTATTATCCACTTTTTATTAAATAAAATATTTATAAAATTATTGATCATATTATTCAGAACGTTTATTAAAAACGATATGTTCTGAGTCATAAGTTGTATTTTACGGAATAATAACTTACCCGAGACACACATGACTACCAATTAAAAATATAAACATTTTTATTGATTTTATAAAACGTTATGAAAAAAAAATAGTGTGAGAAAAATCATTTGGAACGCAATGACGCAAGTTTCGTATTTTGAATAATCCGTTAAGTGGCTTAAACGAGTCCCGAGCCTTAATAATACAAAAATTACAATAATGGTCCCTGTGATTAGTTTACACCTCGAGTCCAAATAATAGTGTTTAGATTTCGGTGAATATGGTCGTATATATATTCGTTACGAAGCTAATTTAATAATCTAGTGACTTTTATAAAAATTATATTGTTACGGATAAAGTATATAATTTTTACAGACTAAAAACTAGTAATTTTAGAAGGAATGAAAAGAAGATAACCTCCTCCTCCCTTTCTCTTCCCACTATAAATACTACAACCTCCTCATTTCACCTCATTTTCCACTTCTCATTTTTCTTCATTTTAGAGAGAGAAAGAGAATTCTCTCATCATTCTCTCTAGAATTCTCTGCTTCCTCTCTCTAGAACAACCACCACCACCTCTCTCCACCGCCGACCACCACCACCACCACCGCTGGCCGCCACCACCTCCCACTGTCGGCCGCCACCCATCGTTGTTCGTGGTTTTCAAGATTTGAAGGTTTATGTTTAGTGTTCGGGGTTAGTACATGACGTTTGGGTTGTGGTTAGGTTATAAAAAAAGAGGATTTTCTTCAAACTTGTAAGTAATCACTTAAATAATCTTATATTTTTATTTCTTTTATTTTGTATATAAATAGTTATGTTTGGTATATTAAGCATACATAATAGCCGTTATTGATTATATGTGCACTTTTGGTATTGATGAACCAAAAGGGGCGTCTCGGGTCCATTATTATCTAAAATGATATTTTAGTGTATGTATTGTCTAAACGAATGTTGGGATTTTGTCGGATCATTTTATAGATAAAAATAGTTGTTTTACAAAATATGGAAACGTCCGATAAACGAACGGGTCATGCCGAAATTTTTTAAAATTTCTATACTTAGAATATTTTTCACATTTTTCATGAATTCCGACAAAAAGACAAAAATTATAAATTTTATAAAACTTAAAAAATTCCTCTAATAATAAATCGTGCGTTTCTTTTAAATGAAAATGTCTTATTTTAAAAGTAGAGATTTTCCAGAAAAGTGTCGAGTTATAATGTTTTAGACATTTACTTAACTTTCTCATTTTCATATCTTATTGATATACTTTAAACTATATACTTTCACTACTTTGATTTATTTATCGCTTGAATATATATAATACATACAACATATTATATACTTGATTGGTTCAAATATATTATATATGGGTTATATAATATACATTTTGGTATTGTTTTTAATTACAAACTATTTAAACCAACTACCAAAGCCAACAGTGTCAAATCTTTTATCAACAAACGACGTCAATGTAACATTGTTAGTAAAACTATTACACACTAATATACACATGTGTGTCAAAATTCTAAGATAAGCTTTATCTTCTAGGTTAAACCGTTCGGTTGTCATTGTGCTGTGCTCTTGACTATTTGCTACTATCTACTCGACCTTTACTTTGAGGTGAGTTTATAGCCCATCTTTCACTTGTTTTACAATTAATTTACAAATCTCGAGGGAGAATACGTGCTCATTACAATTTGTTTACACATTCATTTACAATCTCTTTTACACACTTGATTGCATACTTGATTTCATAACTTGGTTACATACACGTTTACAAAATTGTTTACATACCAATTACAAACTCGGTTACTTGATTGATATCACAGTCTTTCTACTTATAGATTTAAGTATTTAAAGCTGTTTATGAATACAATGGTTATTTCTTCATTGGACCACTCTTGTTTTTGGTTATCATCTCCTGTTTACGTGTTGCCTAAGTAACGATTAGACCACTCTCTTGCCCGAACTATCATGAACCGTCAATTGCTTGACCGACTATACTGGTTAAGTAAGCGTGAATGTTATAAATAGATCTATTGGGACTAATTATCCCTATCCGGGTGAGTAGCGCTCACTACCCACGGGGCTCCCGATAAACGGATATATATCATGTCAAATATCATTGGGTTTCTTGGTCAGACACCGGTAGGGCAAAATACACTTGGCATATTATATGCTACATAAATTAGCTTCGGTGTCATGAGCTTAGCCCAATAGTAGATACATTTTATATGATACTGTATCTGTTATAGTAGTCACATACATTTTGGAATATCTTGTTGTCCTCAACTACTTTGTTGATACATTACTGATTACTATCATTGCTTTCTTATACTGTGGTGAAGCAGTAGACACTATACTTTTTCGGTTCTACATTTATACTTACATTTTTGGCGACTATTATAAGGATTGAAATGGTCATGCATACTTTATAAATCTTTTGATTTCAACATTTACATATACAAAAATCTATGAACTCACCAACTTTATGTTGACACTTTTAAGCATGTTTTTCTCAGGTGAATTAGATGCTTGGCTTACTTGATGTGCATTGGAGTCTAAATTTGACAAGATTTCATTCATGGATTTCTATTTACATGTAAATGATCAAATCTCGTTGTATCGCTTTTAATCTTTTCATTGTGATGCAATTATGGGACAAATCTTATATCAATTTCAAGAAAATCAACGAGATTACTTTTCAAACGACACATTTAGAGGTCGTTCTCTTGTATCTTGTGCTGTTGTATTATGAAGTAACACTCCCGGAATATTTCCGCTGCGACATATTTTTGGGGGTGTTACAAGGCATGTGATTTTTTTTGTTGCTTTTACTTTTGGTTTGTCAAGATAAGCTAGTGTATGGGTGGAAACATAGTGTAGTGGAGTCTGTTGTAACATAAGCAATGCCAGCATGTGATCTTTTTTTGGATGCTTTTGCTTTTGGTATCGATGTGTTTCTAGTGGAGTCTGCTGTGATTTGATCACACTTGTTGCGGTTCTTTGTATTTGGGTTGGTTAAGTGTTATTGTTTGTCTGTTTTGACATTTGGCGTTTAATAATATAAGCAGTGGCGTTATTATTTTGTTTCTATCTACTGTTATGCTGTTTAACAACATAAGTAGTGGCGTTTAATAGCATAATTATGTTGACATGTAGTAGTATCTTAACGATGCGTGTCCTTGTTTTATTTTTATGAACCGTTATGATTTTGAGTTTTGCTTCTGGTTTTGTTTATTTAAGGGATGCATATTGCATAAGCAGTGTATTAGTGGTTAAAATAAGAGGGAGAGAAAGGCATGGTTACCAAAGTGCGAGGAGTTATAGAGGGCTGTTGATGGGCGTAATTGGTTGGACATGATGATTGTCAATTTTGATGAGTATGCGTATGAACAGCGGGAGTTTAATCGTCGACTGAATGGGTTGATTGGCGAGATGAATGAAGCATGTGCAGGTAGAATAGCTTTCGTTCGGGAGCTTCGGAGTGTGGCGGGTGAGTCTGTGCCTGCGAAGACTACTGTGTTTTTGGAAGAGATGATGAACAAAGAGGGTAGTAGAGAGTGGCAGTTGGCTGATTTAGTAAGGGAAGGTAGAGAAAGGGTTCATGAAATTGAGTTATTTATGGGGAAGTTGATGCGTGATGCCAGGGGTTAAGACGTGAGCCGTGATGCATGTTGTTAGAAGTGTTCATGATTGTGTAGTTTGTGTATCGTTTGTTAAATAAGTGCAGTGCCGTTTGTGTGCATGTTTGTTGCTGTTGGGTTTATGCATGTTATGTTGTTCTTAAAAAAATAATTTGTGATCCGTGTGTGTATTATGTTAAGTTGAGTAATAAAAGGTGAAGAATATGTTTCTGTTTGATGATGTACCCCCTTTTTTTATATGTTGCATATAGTTATAGAAGGAGAAGTTTTTTATACATAATGGTATTTTGTGTGAACAATAAATTTTAAAGTAGGCAGGGACAAAGGTGTAATAGTGAAAGCCTATGGATATTTTGTTAGGATGTGTATTTTGAAGGGAGGTTGTGGATAAAGAGGGGTGAGTTGTGGCCTATTTAAGTGGTGGCCAGGAGCTTTATTTTGCATTGCAAGTTTAAATAACATAGCCAATGACAGCTTTACCAGTATGTGACGAGCTTCGTCATAGTGTTAATTCGCCGGATTGGGAGCCCCGCTTTATCTACTACTGCGAGAGAGCCAAGCTTGATGATATCAGGTTGGCAAGGCAGATTAACGCACCGTGCGATACTTTGACATATGTTATTGACGAAAGATAGACCTATGTTGGGGAATTGGAGATAATGGCCTATAAATTTGTGCCAGGAAAGATGGCAGAGTTTATGAAAGAGATGCAGGAAAAAGATATTTTGAATCTGATGAAGTTGCAGATACTTGGAAGGGAGTTTGAGTTGAGGGCTCGTGAGAAGGATCTATTCATTAAGAAGCTCAAGGGTAACATAAACTACTGAAGTTGTTGCTAGAACTATTTGTTAGTGAGTATGATGAGTGTCACTTAAATAAAAGCGTGATATATGTGCGCGTGCAAGTCAAGTGTCAGTTTAATTATGTAGCATTATGTTTGTGTTTATTTTGTTGTTGTGCTCTCTTTTAACAGGTGGTGTTTGTATAATAGTTTATTTGATGTAAGTGTGTTTCTCTTTGGATTTGTGTACAACGATTAATGTGTGTGTGCATTGTGATGTTGTAGTGTAAGTATGTTGTAGTCTTTTGTATGTTTTGTTGTGGGACTTTGTAACATTATTATCTAATTTTACCTAGTAGTATGATTAGTTTATTGTTTTATGGCATCATGAATAGCTAAGTAAGAACATTAAGGTGTACCTTTATGCTTGCTGAGATGGTTATGGAGCTTCTAATCTCCCTTTTGTTTCTTTGGGTCAGTAGATTGCTGGTTGAAAAGGGCCCTCTTTGCTGATTTTCCTTGCGCTATCTCGGTTTCTCCCTTCTTTTTTGTAGCGTCTGTGATTGTGCTATAGCTTGGTGGTGTTGTCCCTGGTATTTAAGAAAATGTAATAGTGGTTAGATAACGACCGCTCTCTATCCTTTATGCAACAAAGAAAACATAGGTGATGTGTTTTATGTTTACCTTCTTCTTCCGCATGGCATTTTTCTTTTCCTGTTTGAGTTTCGTCTTGTTTTTCCATAGACCGTGTGGTGGCAGCGGATGCTGATGATGGGGTTCCTGTTTTTTAACATGGTTAGACTGTAGTTTTGTGACGACGTGGTTGTATGTTTAATAGTTACAAAAAAGTTGTCTATAGTTTGTATTACATTTGCTTGGTTCCTGTGCACTGGTACCCGTGTTCTCATCTTGCTTTTTGAGGTCGAAAACAACATCTAGAGTGAGATCTCTGAGGTTTTCCAACGTATTCAGATGGAATTGAAAGACACCAGTTTTTCCTTGTGCTGCTAAGATCTCTGGTGGTATCTTCTTCGGGTCTGCTGGCTTGTATTTTTCTACCAGCTCTGTACATGGATGGTCATCCACTTTGTCCGTCGCTGGACTGAAGAAAGTGATCAGGACGGTTGTAGTCGTGTTTGTGATGTATCCCTTGAATTTGTACCTGTATGTTTAGTGTCGACGTGTTATATTGTTTGTATTTTGTTAGCTTTGGTCACGGGTAGTGTTGATAAAAGGTACCTGAAGAAAGGGCCTGGCTGTGGGCCGTGATCCAAGCAAGTATAATTGTCTCCTTTAGTTGTTGTTGTTATGCCCGCATTGATGGCATGAGATGTAGTACCAATCTCTAATTAAGTTAATGCCAGTAATTGTGGCTTCGGCAGTGAATCTGACGCCCTATGGTTGTTTATGTAACTTAGTAGGATCAACTCAGTTTATTTAAGGGAAGAGGTATGGATTTAAGAAGTCACCTTGTAGTTGTTCGGATTCTGTTCCATTATCGTCTTTAATAGGAATTTGTTTCGTGTTTTCTCTTGCTGAACGTTTTGATATGGAAGCTTACAAATTATGAGTGGGGGAGAGTCTTTGTATCTGGCTTTGAAACTGCACGGTAGTTGTGATTAGAAATGTGAAATAAGACTATGGATTTGTATAGTGATTAAAGGTTAAGTTATTTACACAGCACGTAATTATGCAGCTTCAGGAATGTTTGGATTTATATAGTAGTATGTTGTTGAACTTGCGGAAAGCTGGTAGTCTGTAGTAATAGTGTTAGCGTTGCAGTTAGTGTGGCAGGTTTAAAACTTATATATTTTGCGTTTTTTAGAGTGATGGCTTATTACATCGGTACTTAGAAACCCGGCATGAGCTGACTGCTATAATGACTAGTTGCTCCATGTTTTTAATATTCGCCTACTCAAAATGTTTGGCCATCTCATCCCAAAGCGTGAGCTCGATGATGTTTCCATTGTCAACGTTGGAAATTTGTTAATATAAGCTTTTTTTAATTTCTTATAAATATATTTTTGCAACTTACTTGAGGTTTTCAATCTCAATTTTCCTTCTAATTCCCTGTCTTGTGTTTGGGTCTCCAAAGTCGCTGATATCGCCAACTGCTCTTAGGCAGCCTATGTAATTTGAAAATAAATACAGGTCAGACACATCGTTATAATTTATTACTTTGTAAATTGGAAGTCTATTCTTTTTTAGTGGTCGATTGTTTTTTAGGAGTTAATAATTTTTCTTGTTTTTTTTCACAAAATCAGCTACAGGTGGCTATATTGCACATTGTTTTGTAAGAGTAGTTTACTCTGTGTGTCTCAGTGGAGTGCCACTTGTAGTTATCAGACAACGTTGCATGTAACTTTTGAGGCAAAAGAATCGTTTCACCCTGTATATAAATAGATGCAGTGTTGAGCATGTGTGGCACCATCTTAGATTTTCATAAAAAAATTGATGTCAAAAAATGGCCAACATAGACAGACCATTATTTTATGAGTTATCTCGTGCTGCTGATTCTTATGATATTAGGGATCAGTTGTCAGTGTTGTTTAGGAAGGAAGTTGTTAAAGACTTAGTGAAAATGGAGGACTATTTTAAGCTATCTGATGAGCTAAGAATCGGTGTGGTGATGAGGGATGGATATATCAGCGAGCTTCAAAGATCTGATATGTCAAAGGAGGTTCTTGAAAGTATTGAAATTTTAAGGCTGATACAGGTTGATGACATGGAGAAGGCTTCTCGTTTGGCATTGATGGCTAGAGAGATTCAAGACAAAGTGTATGAGAAGAACACTTTCATTGCAAAGCT
>BQNB010052978.1:0-37257 GCA_026074375.1 Tanacetum coccineum
CTTCATACATGCATCTTGCATCAACTTGATCTCATGACTAGCCAAACTTATCCAAGGTAAGCTTCCACTTTCTTTCCTAGTCCTTCTCTCTAGAGCCCACGGCTCAAAACCCCCTCCAAACATAATCCATACTTTGATTGTATATCACCATACAACCATACACACATCATTCCTAACACCTTCTAAGGTGTTTGCAAGCATTGGTTAACCATTTGCAAAGAAGGAAGCAAGAAAAGGAAGATAAGGGTTTCTTAGGAAAATTAGGGTTTTCATCCTATATTTTCAAGCGAAGAGTGTTAATCACAAGGGTGTGATTGTTATTCTTTCCTCTACTCCCCTACACAAGGTTATTTAAAAGCTTAATCATTTCATAACTAAGATTTTATGTATTAATATGTTATATTTAGCTAAATCACCATCTAGGATACTTTTGAATATGTAAAATGAATATTTACTTATGATTAATGTTTTATGAACTTATTTATATGTCGCATGGATGCTAATATGATGTTAAACTAGATGTACAAGTGTTTTAACATGTTGTTTAAGTATAAACATGTTTATGAGCAAATTAGGGTTTCTAATGTTAACTTAATAAGTTGCAAATGAAAATGATGTAAATAACATGATAAAATTGTTATCTTGGACTCACATGAGAAAAGTATGAACTAATAGATTTTGTATATGTAAGACATAAGATATAATTGATGTAAAGTATGTGTAACTAAGTGTTGAATCTTAATGGTACAAAATCAAGCTTAAAACATGCCTAAATCACAAAACCTCAAACTTTCTGTTTTGGTTCGATTTTAAAAGCAACCACATTATGTTTTATAAAGATAGTACATCTCATGAGGATTCCAAAATGATAAGAAACTCAAAAAACAGATTAATAACGAAGAAGATACACTAGTTACGAGTTTACAACGCTAAATACTTTATAAAACAAATTTGATAAAAAGTTACTATTCATGGCAGAAACTTACACTTTGTAAACATCAATAATATGATAAAACTTTCAATTATGAGAATGTGTTTGAAAGAATCGCTAAAAACAGAGCTATAACGAATAAGATACGACTAAAACGGGTTTTACGTTAATTAAAAGTATAAAAACAATTTTATAGCTATTATGAACAGTAAAACTGTGACAATCCGTCAAATTCAGGTCGTTATTTTATTCTCGAGTATTAAATATAATTTTCATTTTTATGTTGAGATGTGAACTCACTATTAAGCGGAAGAAATTAGGGTTTACTATTGTAATTTACACGGCGTTTACAAAGAATCGGCGAATCCTACATTAAGCATTGATGATTATAATCTTCGTCATTTTCATTTTTCCGTTATGTTTCGTGTTTACAAAAATTCTTTCTAAAACTCGCGTTTTTACCCTTAAACTTTACCTTTCCTTAATTATACTTTACACAACACTTTAATAAAACTTATAACATAAAAATAAAAATAAAAAAATATATTTTTCTCACCATCCAAGGCCTATGGCCGGCTTGGACACAACCACACTCAACTCTTTACATTTTTCTATAACAACTCATTATTACCATCCCATTCTTCCATACATGAAAAATCCTTTTTACTTCTCACCATTTTCAAATCTCTCTTCCTTCCCCACTCTTGTTGGCTGCCAATTCTAGTCCCATCACCACCACCATCACACAAAAATTTTCATCTCCTTTTATTCATTATAACACCATCTCTAAGCCTCTTGCAAAGTTTGGTGCAATTCCATGAAGATTTGAAGGAGTTTGGGGCTTGTTTTCTTGAGTTTTCTTGAAGCTTTTGATTGGGGTTTTCTTGGGAAGATTCTTGGTGATATTTAGGAAGTTTATAAGCTTGGTAATCTTGGGTTTCCTTGGTTCGAATTCAGCCAACACAAGAAAGGGTGTTCTTGTTTGATTCACTAGTCTAAATCTTCATTTTTGTAAGCCTAATCTTTCTTTTATTAATCTTATCTTTTATTTCTTGTTTTCTTTAATTTTAATATATGAAAATGGATGTTTAAGTTCTGTAAATATACATGTGATAATGTTCTTGAGGGTGTTATAGATTAGTTATGGCATTGGGTTAGGTCTTAGATAATTAAAATGATGTTTAAAAAGGTTTTGAGTTGAAATATTGGGACTGTTTTGAAAATAGTAGCTAAAACATATCATAGCTCTAAAATTTAGCTTGGTGTCTGCGATTAAAATTCATAGGTAGTTAGATATATGTCTAAGCTATACGAGATAGTTGGATGCTCAACCAACTCCTCCGGATGAGGGAGATATGGTCAAAATACGAAAATAGGTCAATTCTCGACATGTGTTTAGAATACGAGTTAAACTCCAAATGTTTGCCATAAAATAATAGATCTTTTTTATTAGGACAGTAGTAGACATCATAAGGAAACCATATCCTTTGACCTCACCTTCATTGCTATCTTGGTTTGGGATTTATGGCCATTTTAGTAAAGGGTAAAAATTTTGCTAACTTTCTGTTTTGGGAAACCAGGGGTAAATTGGTCTTTTCACATAGTTACGAAATTTTGTAAATTGTGAGACTTTCATTTCTGGAAACTAGACTCAAATAGCTTTCCAGGGGTGAAAGCCTCATTTATAGAACATTTGTGAGCTAGGAGATATGAGTCCATGAAGTCAAGTTAAATTCGGGAACCTAGTTTTTACGTCTAGTCTAAAAATTGTAAAACGTATAGTACACCGGGATAAAATAAAAGTTAGAAGCCGAAACTTGGTAGATGTTTATTTGACTATAAGACCAGGTCACATATCATTTTGGGATTAAAAAGGACTTGGGTAAGTTCTAGTGAAATGCCATACTTATCTCGGAAACACATCTCATGATCACATGTTTAATTTTCTACGTATTGTTACTTTCTACGTACTAAATCGCGTCACGTCTTTTAGGAGGTGCTTAGGAGTACTTCCCGCTCGCTCAAGACTCATAATATTTCTGATTTACTTGTTCTTACGGTGAGTTCATAGCCTCGCATTTTTATTTAAATTGTTTTATAAACCCGCGAGGGAGATAACATGCTTGTTTTTAAAATAGAACACAAGGGACCCGAATGTATGCTAGTAGCCTTGATTATTATAAGTTAGCTTTAACTCGCTAAATAAAAAGTCCCGCGGAAATATCATGAATTGTTAATTGCCGGGAATAAGGCATACGCTTATACATGAAATAGTACTATTTGGAGATTACCACCTCCGATCCGTGACGACTAGCTATCGTCTTGTGTTGGGAACATAACACCACGGATGCATTGTATAGAGAATAAGATACACTCATAGCGAGGGTGTATAGTGGGCATTATATTGAATATATGGTAAGGTTCGATGTCATGAGGCTTATAATAATCCCCCTATAACGTTGTCTGATCCACATCGTTATATCCAGATAATTTTGAAAAATGATACTTGTGTTCGGAAAATTTTATTGTTTATATATATATAAACTCTATGAATTCACTCAACATTATTGTTGACGTTTTAGCATGTTTTATCTCAGGTACTTGAAGGTAATTCGGATTGATGGAGATATGAAGGCCCGCTAAATAATTATTCATTCGAAAATGTTTTGTAAAACGTTGTATGATGTTGTAAAACTTATTTGGGACCGTGATGTAAACTTTTATTATTCGAATGAATGAAATTTTCTTAAAACGTCTCTTTTTGAGTCGTTTTCTATGATTTGAGTTATTGTGCTATGACGTAACACCATTTGACCCTTCCGCTGACATGACGCTGAAATGAGGGTGTTACAAAAACACTATTCCTCACAGAATCTCAAAAACCTAAAAATTTGATTTTATGATCACTCATCTTAATACGAAAGCGTGGGCGTAAGAAACACGAGAAATGGGCTTAAAACGACAAAGTTATGTCATTTTTACTAAATGCGTAATTATAAACATTTTTACTTTATAATTACGATTTCACTTAAACGATTAGATGGTGATATAGCTATATAGATTATATATGTTATTAGTTATCGAAGTGCTATATTACTAGGGAATTTCATAATGAGGCTTCTTCGGATGGCGTATTGACGAGTTGTTGGATTTATGATTTAAAGTGTCCTAACTTCTCGTACGTCATGTCATGACCTCTTAAATTATGATAGCCCAAACGATAGTACGATGATAACTATATAGGATTATATACAGTTGTTGTTAGACAATGTATTGAATACTGATTCGACCTATATTAACTAGGTTGCATTCGGGCCTTAGCGTGACGTATTTCATGTTGGATATTGGATGTTACGGGTTGAACATCATCACGGGCAATGTAGGCAATATTTATATATTGTATTCAATTATGTTGAGCTTCGATGTCATGAGCTTAGGCAAACATAATTGCATTTTGTGATGTCTGCATCTGTTGCATTACCAACTTTATGTTGACGTTTTTAAATGCAATGTTTTTCAGGAGGTCATTAAGCACGAGGTGCGAAGGATACATTAGTGGTTATATTTTGAAGTCATGCATTAAAGATTTAGTCGCATTACATTTTGTATATCTGTTATGGGCTGGAAATTTTGTAATAATAACAAGTAAACAAGTAAAGCTTTGGGCTTTTGTAACACATACTTTATTAAATCCAATGTATCAATTTTAAATGACTTTTTGGTCGTTCTTATATTATCTTGTGTTATTGATCTGAGAAGTAACATGCCCCAGACCCTTATTCCGCTGCGACCCAATTTGGGGGTGTTACAATAACCCCGACTATTTATTTCTTTCTATGGCTTACTCTCATCGTCTCCTTTACTTTCTCTATTCATTGATATCTCTTTAATTGGATTTATCCCTATTTTTGGAGTAAAATTATTAATCTATCTCTTCTCATTCAATTTCACTTCATGATGATCTCACTCCGATCTAAGTTGTAAGACCTATTTTATATGGCTAGAAAGCCCTAACGATACCAACATTGTAACTTGTTCTCCTGTTCTTAAATAACTTGTCTCATCATCCCTTATTTTGGTGTATAACGCTGACTCTTTATTTCTTTCTATCTTCATGATGATCTCCCTACACTATAAGTTGTAAGACCTATTTTATATGCCTAGAAAGCCCTAACGATACCAACATTGTAACTTGTTCTCCTGTTCTTAAATAACTTGTCTCGTCATCCCTTATTGTGGTGTATAACCCCGACTATTTATTTCTTTCTTTGGCTTACTCTCATCGTCTCCTTCACTTTCTCTATTCGTTGATATCTCTTTAATTGGATTTATCCCTAATTCTGGAGTAAAATTATGAATCTTTCTCTTCTCATTCAATTTCACTTCATGATGATCTCACTCCACTCTAAGTTGTGAGACCTATTTTATATGGCTAGAAAGCCCTTCTCGCAGCTCGAAAGTCGTCCCTTATTGTGGTGTATATCTTTTATTTGAGTCATTTCTATTCTGGGAGTAAAATTATTGAATTCTTTCTATTCTTATTCTAATTTCATTTTCATGATGATCTCCCTCCACTCTAAGTTGTGAGACCTATTTTATATGCCTAGAAAGCACTAAACGTTACCAACATTGTAACTTGTTCTCCTGTTCTTAAAATAACTTGTTCATTCATCCCTTATTATGTAGTTAACGCAATCTTATTTCTTATATGGCTTACTCTCATCGTCTCCTTCACTTTCTCTATTCGTTGATATCTCTTTAATTGGATTTATCTCTAATTTTGAAGTAAAATTATAAACTATTATCTACTCATTCACTTTCCTTCATGTGATCTCCCTCCACTCTATGTTGTGAGTCCTATTTTAGATTGCTAGAACATGCCCATAACGATCCCCAACATTTGTACTTGTTTCCATTTTTAAATAACTTGTCTCATCATCCCTTATTGTGGTGTATAACCCTGACTCTTTATTTCTTTCTATGGCTTACTCTCATCGTCTCCTTCACTTTCTCTATTCGTTGATATCTCTTTAATTAGATTTATCTCTAATTTTGGAGTAAAATTATTAATCTATCTCTTCTCATTCACTTTCTCTTCATGATGATCTCCCTCCACTCTAAGTTGTGAGACCTATTTTATATGGCTAGAAAGCCCTAAACGATACCAACATTGTAACTTGTTCTCCTGTTCTTAAATAACTTATCTCATCATCCCTTATTGTGGTGTATAACACTGACTCTTTATTTCTTTCTATGGCTTACTCTCATCGTCTCCTTCACTTTCCCTATTCGTTGATATCTCTTTAATTAGAGTTATCTCTAATTTTAGAGTAAAATTATTAATCTATCTCTTCTCATTCACTTTCTCTTCATGATGATCTCCCTCTACTCTAAGTTGTGAGACCTATTTTATATGCCTAGAAAGCCCTAACGATACCAACATTGTAACTTGTTCTCTTGTTCTTAAATAACTTGTCTCATCATCCCTTATTGTGGTGTATAACGCTGACTCTTTATTTCTTTCTATGGCTTACTCTCATCGTCTCCTTCACTTTCTCTATTCGTTGATATCTCTTTAATTGGATTTATCCCTAATTCTAGAGTAAAATTATGAATCTTTCTCTTCTCATTCAATTTCACTTCATGATGATCTCACTCCACTCTAAGTTGTGAGACCTATTTTATATGGCTAGAAAGCCCTAAACGATACCAACATTGTAACTTGTTCTCCTGTTCTTAAATAACTTGTCTCATCATCCCTTATTGTGGTGTATAACGCTGACTCTTTATTTCTTTCTATGGCTTACTCTCATCGTCTCCTTCACTTTCCTTATTCGTTGATATCTCTTTAATTAGAGTTATCTCTAATTTTAGAGTAAAATTATTAATCTATCTCTTCTCATTCACTTTATCTTCATGATGATCTCCCTCCACTCTAAGTTGTTAGACCTATTTTAGATGCCTAGAAAGCCCTAACGATACCAACATTGTAACTTGTTCTCCTGTTTTTAAAGAACTTGTCTCATCATCCCTTATTGTGGTGTATAACCCTGACTCTTTATTTCTTTATATGGCTTACTCTCATCGTCTCCTTCACTTTCTCTATTAGTTGATATCTCTTTAATTAGATTTATCTCTCATTTTGGAGTAAATTTATTAATCTATCTCTTCTCATTCACTTTCTCTTCATGATGATCTCCCTCCACTCTAAGTTGTGAGACCTATTTTATATGCCTAGAAAGCCCTAACGATACCAACATTGTAACTTGTTCTCCTGTTCTTAAATAACTTGTCTCATCATCCCTTATTGTGGTGTATAACACCGACTCTTTATTTTGTTCTATGGCCTACTCTCATCTTCTTCTTTACTTTCTCTATTCGTTGATATCTCTTTAATTGGAGTCATCCTCAATTCTGGAGTAAAATTATTAATCTATATCTTCTCATTTACTTTCTCTTCATGATGATCTCCCTCCACTCTAAGTTGTGAGACCTATTTTAGATGCCTAGAAAGCCTTAAAGATACCAACATTGTAACTTGTACTCCTGTTTTTAATGAACTTGTCTCATCATCCCTTATTGTGGTGTATAACCCCGACTCTTTATTTCTTTCTATGGCTTACTCTCATCGTCTCCTTCACTTTCTCTATTCGTTGATATCTCTTTAATTGGATTTATCTCTAATTTTGGAGTAAAATTATTAATCTATCTCTTCTCATTCACTTTCTCTTCATGATGATCTCCCTCCACTCTAAGTTGTGAGACCTATTTTATATGGCTAGAAAGCCCTAAACGATACCAACATTGTAACTTGTTCTCCTGTTCTTTAATAACTTGTCTCCTCATCCCTTATTGTAGTGTATAACGCTGACTCTTTATTTCTTTCTATTACTCTCATCGTCTCCTTCACTTTCCCTATTCGTTGATATCTCATTAATTAGAGTTATCTCTAATTTTAGAGTAAAATTATTAATCTATCTCTTCTCATTCACTTTATCTTCATGATGATCTCCCTCTACTCTAAGTTGTGAGACCTATTTTAGATGCCTAGAAAGCCCTAACGATACCAACATTGTAACTTGTTCTGCTGTTCTTAAATAACTTGTCTCATCATCCCTTATTGTAGTGTATAACGCTGACTCTTTATTTCTTTCTATGGATTACTCTCATCGTCTCCTTCACTTTATCTATTCCTTGATATCTCTTTAATTGGAGTTATCCTTAATTCTGGAGTAAAATTATGAATCTTTCTCTTCTCATTCAATTTCACTTCATGATGATCTCACTCAACTCTAAGTTGTGAGACCTATTTTATATAGCTAGAAAGCCCTAAACGATACCAACATTGTAACTTGTTCTCCTATTTTTAAAGAACTTGTCTCATCATCCCTTATTGTGGTGTATAACCCCGACTCTTTATTTCTTTCTATGGCTTACTCTCATCGTCTCCTTCACTTTCTCTATTCGTTGATATCTCTTGAATTGGATTTATCTCTAATTTTGAAGTAAAATTATTAATCTATCTCTTCTCATTGACTTTCTCTTCATGATGATCTCCCTCCACTCTAAGTTGTGAGACCTATTTTATATGGCTAGAAAGCCCTAAATGATACCAACATTGTAACTTGTTCTCCTGTTCATAAATAACTTGTCTCGTCATCCCTTATTGTGGTGTATAACGCTGACTCTTTATTTCTTTCTATTTCTTACTCTCATCATTTCCTTCACTTTCCCTATTCGTTGATATCTCTTTAATTGGAGTTATCTCTAATTTTAGAGTAAAATTATTAATCTGTCTCTTCTCATTCACTTTATCTTCATGATGATCTCCCTCCACTCTAAGTTGTGAGACCTATTTTATATGCCTAGAAAGCCCTAACGATACCAACATTGTAACTTGTTCTCCTGTTCTTAAATAACTTGTCTCATCATCCCTTATTGTGGTGTATAACGCTGACTCTTTATTTCTTTCTATGGCTTACTCTCATCGTCTCCTTCACTTTCTCTATTCGTTGATATCTCTTTAATTGGATTTATCTCTAATTTTGGAGTAAAATTATTAATCTATCTCTTCTCATTCAATTTCACTTCATGATGATCTCACTCCACTCTAAGTTGTGAGACCTATTTTATATGGCTAGAAAGCCCTAAACGATACCAACATTGTAACTTGTTCTCCTATTCTTAAATAACTTGCTCTATATCATCCATTTTTGTGGTGTATATCCACTGACTCTTTATTGTCGTCTATGGTCTAACCTTCTCATACTTCTCCTTCTCTTCCTCTATCTCGTGGGTTTGATACTATTTAATTGGACTCATCCTCAATTCTGGAGTAAAATTATGAATCTTTCTATTCTCATTCAATTTCACTTCATGATGATCTCACTCCACTCTAAGTTGTGAGACCTATTTTATATGCCTAGAAAGCCCTAACGATACCAACATTGTAACTTGTTCTCTTGTTCTTAAATAACTTGTCTCATCATCCCTTATTGTGGTGTATAACCCCGACTCTTTATTTCTTTCTATGGCTTACTCTCATCGTCTCCTTCACTTTCTCTATTCGTTGATATCTCTTTAATTTGATTTATCCCTAATTCTAGAGTAAATTTATGAATCTTTTTCTTCTTATTCAATTTCACTTCATGATGATCCCACTCCACTCTAAGTTGTGAGACCTATTTTATATGGCTAAAAAGCCCTAAATGATACCAACATTGTAACTTGTTATCCTGTTCTTAAATTACTTGTCTCATCATCCCTTAATGTGGTGTATAATGCTGACTCTTTATTTTGTTCTATGGCCTACTCTCATCTTCTTATTTACTTTCTGCATTCATTGATATCTCTTTAATTGGAGTCATCCTTAATTCTGGAGTAAAATTATGAATCTTTCTATTCTCATTCAATTTCACTTCATGATGATCTCACTCCACTCTAAGTTGTGAGACCTATTTTATATGGCTAGAAAGCCCTAAAACGAAAGATACAACATTGTAACTTGTTCTCCTGTTCTTAAATAACTTGTCTCATCATCCCTTATTGTGGTGAATAACGCTGACTCTTTATTTCTTTCTATGGCTTACTATAATATTCTCTTCACTTTTCCCTATTCGTTTTGTATCTTTAATTGGAGTTATCTCTAATTTTAGAGTAAAATTATTAATCTATCTCTTCTCATTCACTTTCTCTTCATGATGATCTCCCTCTACTCTAAGTTGTGAGACCTATTTTATATGCCTAGAAAGCCCTAACGATACCAACATTGTAACTTGTTCTCTTGTTCTTAAATAACTTGTCTCATCATCCCTTATTGTGGTGTATAACGCTGACTCTTTATTTCTTTCTATGGCTTACTCTCATCGTCTCCTTCACTTTCTCTATTCGTTGATATCTCTTTAATTGGATTTATCCCTAATTCTAGAGTAAAATTATGAATCTTTCTCTTCTCATTCAATTTCACTTCATGATGATCTCACTCCACTCTAAGTTGTGAGACCTATTTTATATGGCTAGAAAGCCCTAAACGATACCAACATTGTAACTTGTTCTCCTGTTCTTAAATAACTTGTCTCATCATCCCTTATTGTGGTGTATAACGCTGACTCTTTATTTTGTTCTATGGCCTACTCTCATCTTCTTCTTTACTTTCTCTATTCGTTGATATCTCTTTAATTGGAGTCATCCTTAATTCTGGAGTAAAATTATGAATCTTTCTATTCTCATTCAATTTCACTTCATGATGATCTCACTCCACTCTAAGTTGTGAGACCTATTTTATATGGCTAGAAAGCCCTAAACGATACCAACATTGTAACTTGTTCTCCTGTTCTTAAATAACTTGTCTCATCATCCTTTATTGTGGTGTATAACACTGACTCTTTATTTCGTTCTATGGCTAACTCTCATCTTCTCCTTCACTTCCTCTATTCGTTGATATCTCTTTAATTGGAGTCATCCTCAATTCTGGAGTAAAATTATGAATCTTTCTCTTCTCATTCACTTTCACTTCATGATGATCTCACTCCACTCTAAGTTGTGAGACCTATTTTATATGGCTAGAAAGCCCTAACTGTGACAACCGTTAATTTTCAGAACTTTAAATAACTATGTTACCCTTTTACTTTTCGAGTTTGACTTGACTTTTGACCGTTTGACCTTTTATCGTCAAATAATAATAATAATAATAATAATAATAATAATAATAATAATAATAAATAAATTTTTTTCCGCGTAACCGATAATTTCCAAAATTTATTTTAATTATAAATCATAATTATTTGTACATAATTCTCATAATTTTTTTAATTTTTATTTCAAATAGTCTGACTCGAAAACGAGAACAACGCGGACCGACCCGAGACTAATGAAATTTTATTTATTTATCGAAATTTATTTAATAAAAATATTTAATAAATTATCTTACATTTCATTTAAAAGCGTTGGTTGAAAACGCGAACATTTAAATTAAGATTTATTTTTCGGACAAAGTCTAAAACTATTACTCCATAAATAATAGACAATTTTAAATAAACGTTACAAAATATTTATGAAATATAGTCGTGTAAATACTCATTTTTATAGGAAAAATAATTTGAAAAACAATGGCGCAAGTTTCGTCTTTTAAATCATCCGTGAACTCGCCCAAACTAGACCCGAACCGTTATATAACAAAAATTACCCAAAGTTTCACTTCTAGTCCCTCTAGTATATTTTCATTTTTAACCCTCAACTATTATACCATTTCCATTTTTTTAAACCTTTAATATATATACAAAATTATACCATTTTTTTTTCATTTATAACAAAATTAAACACACACACAACCCTAAACACTCTCCCACCTCCTCCCTCAAAAATCCGGCGCCTCCATGGCGTTTTCCGGCTGCCGGAAAAATTTTCCAGCGAGTGCGCCGCTGCCATCATCATCGTTCTCCATCATCGATCTATCAACCCATCGCAACCAACACCAAAAACCACCTATATCTCTGCCTCACCGCCACCAACCACCGCTATCTTCATCTCCCCACCTCGTCATAGCCGTCGCATAACCGTGCCTATGCCATGCCTCCCGCTGTTTCAGACCTCTCCCCTGCCTCTTCTATGATCCACCGAACACCAATCAATGAACATCACCGCAAACACCTCCTTAAGACCACCACGTCGCCATCACCTCCATCTCTACCAACCGTGTACCACCACCTCCTCCACGGCACAGCCGTCGACACCCTCTCCATGCTACTAACCCGTCACCAACAACCACCACAGATCCACCTTATCACCCACGTCAACATCATCACATCCGCGGTGAACCTCCTATAGAACCTCCAAAAACCTTCAATTTCTTGCCTAGTTTTCATGCATGGTTGTTACATCGATTGCATTTCGAAACATATAATTTTTGTGTGTGGTTGATTTGGTCATGGTTTATGTCAAATAGGGGCTGTTCGTAGCCAAACCACCATCGTGGTGGCGGTCGGACGACGGTACAGCCACCATAGCCGCACCATGTGGTGTCGGGCTGTGGCGGCGTAACCCCTCTG
Source organism: Tanacetum coccineum (assembly GCA_026074375.1). Classification (NCBI taxonomy): domain Eukaryota; kingdom Viridiplantae; phylum Streptophyta; class Magnoliopsida; order Asterales; family Asteraceae; genus Tanacetum; species Tanacetum coccineum. The sequence continues at coordinate 12,478 of BQNB010052978.1, forward strand.
GGTGCCTCGCTGTGCTCAGCCGCTTGACGTCACCGCTGTGGCGGCGGCCAAGCCGGCTGTGGCCACCATAGCCACCACAGCCGCACCTTGTGGTGTCGGGCTGTGATGGCGCAACCCCGTGTGTTATCTTGGGGTGGTCAGCCGCTTAAAACCACCATTGTGGTGGCGGCCGAACCCACGGTGACCACCACAGCCGCACCATGGTGGTGTTGGGCTTGTGGTGGTGATTACCCAGTTACTAATTTTATTGTTGTAAATCTTTTCCGGTTATTCATTGAAATTCCGATGTAAAAATGTGGTAAAAAGGGTGTTTGGATTTACATGTAAATCTGCCATTAAGGGCGTTTGGATATGTAGATAACAGCCCATGTAGGGATGTTTGGATATGAGTTTTATAGCCTTAAAGGGGTGTTTGGGACAGCAGCCCCTAAATAAGGGTGTGTTTGGTTTTATTTATATTTGATGTTTATGTAAATATGACTAGTTATTAATTATGAAACGCGTAAGTAATCGCGATATTGATTGATAAAAGTGGGAAAATAATGTATTTTATATACATGGGAACGTTGTATAAACGGCAATGTCATGTCGAAATTTCTAATAATCTATATACTTAGTAATTTTTCACTTAAATTTCGATTATCTTAAAAATCCGATAAAAGGGCAAAGTTATATAGTCTTTATATATTTATCAAATTTTAAGTATATAATAACCCGGTGAATAATCGAAAACTATACTTTTATAAACGACATAACTATTTTAACTAAAATCATCAAGAAAATGAAACATTGACTTATAATATATTATTTTATAAATCACAACTAAAAGACATTATTTGTCTAAATTGTGACCTTAAAACGTACGTTTACGTTATTAAATAAATCTTTCATAAATGAAATGGTAATCTCCGAACGCGTGTCGGATAATATTTTAATATCACATAATTCTTATATATAATGCTTGTAAAGAATTACATACCTTAAATAATACACTTTCGAATATTTGCCTTGGGTTATATAATTCTCGACCTGAATTATACGCGTCCGTTTTCATATGTAATGTATATATGGGATATACATTACATACTTGTTTTATCATTTTGTTTATGTTATTTGGTCAACGATCGAAATGTTATAATTTTAAATTGAGTCTTTTTATTTTTGAGTCGTGTCGATGTAACTATCCATCGGAAAACCCCAAAACTTATACCTCCCTAAATGAATGGAGTATTACCGCTAGGATTAATTGCAACTTCGCGATCGTGACAAGATATTCGTTGACGCCACGTGGTTATTAGATTATTCGATTATTGCTTACGAGCAAGGTGAGTTCATAGCCTCGCATTTAACTCTTTTTATGTTTTGAAAACCCGCGAGGGAGATACATGCTTGTTTTAGAAAATCGAACACAGGTGATTTTATTATGTGAACGTTGCTATGAGTGTATTGTTGTGGCCCTTCCTTCATGAACCGTCAATCACCGCTAACCGGTGGACGCTGATGCAATAATAATAGATCTATTTTGGCCTAACGACCTGTCTGGCATGTGTTCCTTGCGAGGGCATATGGGGACATATTGTATTTAGTATTGGGAGTGTGTAGCACTATCACTCCAGGTTGGTCACATGGTTAAGGTTTGGTTCGTGGCTCTAGCATCTTTGTGATTGTTCTATGAACTAAATGTTTTGCTATGCTTGTGTTCAAAATGATTGCTTATAAACTCTATGAATTCACTCAACGTTTTCGTTGACTTTTTAGCATGTTTATCTCAGGTATATGCTTGCTAGCTTGGATGGGATGGAATGCGAATTTCGAAGGACGTGGACTTGGTGAACTTTCCACATATGATAAAATGTTTTTCTTTTAAAGAAACTTAAACATGTTGTCGATTATTTGAAATGAGTTTTTATAAAGTTATTGGGACCTTGTAACTCTGATCTTTTTAATAAAAATTGAATGTAGTCTACCGTGACTCGTGAGCTTATATTATGAAGTAGCACCCCAATGTTGTATTCCGCTGTGTTGTAAATTTGGGGGTGTCACACTAACGATACTAGCATTGTAACTTGTTCTCCTGTTCTTAAATAACTTGTGTCGTCATCCCTTATTGTGGTGTATAACCCCGACTCTTTATTTCTTTCTATGGCTTACTCTCATCGTCTCCTTCACTTTCTCTATTCGTTGATATCTCTTTAATTGGATTTATCCCTAATTCTAGAGTAAAATTATGAATCTTTCTCTTCTCATTCAATTTCACTTCATGATGATCTCACTCCACTCTAAGTTGTGAGACCTATTTTATATGGCTAGAAAGCCCTAAACGATACCAACATTGTAACTTGTTCTCCTGTTCTTAAATAACTTGTCTCATCATCCCTTATTGTGGTGTATAACGCTGACTCTTTATTTTGTTCTATGGCCTACTCTCATCTTCTTCTTTACTTTCTCTATTCGTTGATATCTCTTTAATTGGAGTCATCCTCAATTCTGGAGTAAAATTATGAATCTTTCTATTCTCATTCAATTTCACTTCATGATGATCTCACTCCACTCTAAGTTGTGAGACCTATTTTATATGGCTAGAAAGCCCTAAACGATACCAACATTGTAACTTGTTCTCCTGTTCTTAAATAACTTGTCTCATCATCCCTTATTGTGGTGTATAATGCCGACTCTTTATTTCTTTCTATGGCTTACTCTCATCGTCTCCTTCACTTTCTCTATTCGTTGATATCTCTTTAATTAGATTTATCCCTAATTTTGGAGTAAAATTATTAATCTATATCTTCTCATTCACTTTCTCTTCATGATGATCTCCCTCCACTCTAAGTTGTGAGACCTATTTTAGATGCCTAGAAAGCCCTAACGATACCAACATTGTAACTTGTTCTCCTGTTTTTAAAGAACTTGTCTCATCATCCCTTATTGTGGTGTATAACCCCGACTCTTTATTTCTTTCTATGGCTTACTCTCATCGTCTCCTTCACTTTCTCTATTCGTTGATATCTCTTTAATTGGATTTATCTCTAATTTTGGAGTAAAATTATTAATCTATCTCTTCTCATTCACTTTCTCTTCATGATGATCTCCCTCCACTCTAAGTTGTGAGACCTATTTTATATGGCTAGAAAGCCCTAAACGATACCAACATTGTAACTTGTTCTCCTGTTCTTAAATAACTTGTCTCATCATCCCTTATTGTGGTGTATAACGCTGACTCTTTATTTCTTTCTATGGCTTACTCTCATCGTCTCCTTCACTTTCCCTATTCGTTGATATCTCTTTAATTGGAGTTATCTCTAATTTTAGAGTAAAATTATTAATCTATCTCTTCTCATTCACTTTCTCTTCATGATGATCTCCCTCCACTCTAAGTTGTGAGACCTATTTTATATGCTAAAAGCCTAACGATACTAACATTGTTACTTGATCTCTTTTCGTAAATAACTTGTCTCATACATCCCTTATTGTATGTACAACGTCTGACCTTTTATTCTTTCTATGGCTTACTCTCATCGTCTCCTTCACTTTCTCTATTCGTTGATATCTCTTTAATTGTATTTATCCCTAATTCTTGAGTAAAATTATGAATCTTTCTCTTCTTATTCAATTTCACTTCTTGATGATCTCACTCTACTCTAAGTTGTGAGACCTATTTTATATGGCTAAAAAGACCTAAACGATACCAACATCGTAACTTGTTATCCTATTCTTAAATAACTTGTCACATCATCCCTTATTGTGGTGTATAACGCTGACTCTTTATTTTTTTCTATTGCCTACTCTCATCTTCTGATTTAATTTCTCTATTCGTTGATATCTCTTTAATTGAAGTCATCCTTAATTCTGGAGTAAAATTATGAATCTTTCTATTCTCATTCAATTTCACTTCATGATGATCTCACTCAACTCTAGGTTGTGAGACCTATTTTATATGGCTAGAAAGCCCTAAACGATACCAACATTCTAACTTGTTCTCCTATTCTTAAATAACTTGTCTCATCATCCCTTATTGTGGTGTATAACACTGACTCTTTATTTCGTTCTATGGCTAACTCTCATCTTCTCCTTCACTTCCTCTATTCGTTGATATCTCTTTAATTGGAGTCATCCTCAATTCTGGAGTAAAATTATGAATCTTTCTCTTCTCATTCACTTTCACTTCATGATGATCTCACTCCACTCTAAGTTGTGAGACCTATTTTATATGCCTAGAAAGCCCTAACGATACCAACATTGTAACTTGTTCTCCTGTTCTTAAATAACTTGTCTCATCATCCCTTATTGTGGTGTATAACCCCGACTCTTTATTTCTTTCTATGGCTTACTCTCATCGTCTCCTTCACTTTCTCTATTCATTGATATCTCTTTAATTGGATTTATCCCTAATTTTGGAGTAAAATTATTAATCTATCTCTTCTCATTCAATTTCACTTCATGATGATCTCACTCCACTCTAAGTTGTGAGACCTATTTTATATGGCTAGAAAGCCCTAAACGATACCAACATTGTAACTTGTTCTCCTGTTTTTAAATAACTTGTCTCATCATCCCTTATTGTGGTGTATAACACTGACTCTTTATTTCGTTCTATGGCTAACTCTCATCTTCTCCTTCACTTCCTCTATTCGTTGATATCTCTTTAATTGGAGTCATCCTTAATTCTGGAGTAAAATTATGAATCTTTCTATTCTCATTCAATTTCACTTCATGATGATCTCACTCCACTCTAAGTTGTGAGACCTATTTTATATGGCTAGAAAGCCCTAAACGATACCTGTTCTTAAATAACTTGTCTCATCATCCCTTATTGTGGTCTATAACCCCGACTCTTTATTTCTTTCTATGGCTTACTCTCATCGTCTCCTTCACTTTCTCTATTCGTTGATATCTCTTTAATTGAATTTATCCCTAATTTTAGAGTAAAATTATTAATCTATATCTTCTTATTCACTTTATCTTCATGATGATCTCCCTCCACTCTAAGTTGTGAGACCTATTTTATATGGCTAGAAAGCCCTAAACGATACCAACATTGTAACTTGTTCTCCTGTTTTTAAATAACTTGTCTCATCATCCCTTATTGTGGTGTATAACACTGACTCTTTATTTTGTTCTATGGCTAACTCTCATCTTCTCCTTCACTTCCTCTATTCGTTGATATCTCTTTAATTGGAGTCATCCTCAATTCTGGAGTAAAATTATGAATCTTTCTATTCTCATTCAATTACACTTCATGATAATCTCACTCCACTCTAAGTTGTGAGACCTATTTTATATGGCTAGAAAGCCCTAAACGTTACCAACATTGTAACTTGTTCTTCTGTTTTTAAATAATTTTTTTCATCATCCCTTATTGTGGTGTATAACGCTGATTCTTTATTTCTTTATATGGCTAACTCTCATCTTCTCCTTCACTTCCTCTATTCGTTGATATCCCTTTAATTGGAGTTATCCCTAATTTTGGAGTAAAATTATGAATCTTTCTCTTCTCATTCACTTTCACTTCATGATGATCTCACTCCACTCTAAGTTGTAAGACCTATTTTATATGCCTAAAAAGCCAAGAACGTTACAACATTGTAGCCCCTTGTACTTCAGTATTTAAATAATTTTTCACATCATCCCTTATTGTGGTGTATAACCCTGACTCTTTATTTCTTTCTATGGCTTACTCTCATCTTCTCCTTCACTTTCTCTATTCGTTGATATCTCTTAATTAGATTTATCTCTAATTTTGGGGTAAAATACTTAATCTATCTCTTCTCATTCACTTTCTCTTCATGATGATCTCCCTCCACTCTAAGTTGTGAGACCTATTTTATATGGCTAGAAAGCCCTAAATGATACCAACATTGTAACTTGTTCTCCTGTTCTTAAATAACTTGTCTCATCATCCCTTATTGTGGTGTATAACGCTGACTCTTTATTTCTTTCTATGGCTTACTCTCATCGTCTCCTTCACTTTCTCTATTCGTTGATATCTCATTAATATGATTTATCTCTAATTTTAGAGTAAAATTATTAATCTATCTCTTCTCATTCACTTTCTCTTCATGATGATCTCCCTCCACTCTAAGTTGTGAGACCTATTTTATATGCCTAGAAAGCCCTAACGATACCAACATTGTAACTTGTTCTCTTGTTCTTAAATAACTTGTCTCATCATCCCTTATTGTGGTGTATAACGCTGACTCTTTATTTCTTTCTATGGCTTACTCTCATCGTCTCCTTTACTTTCTCTATTCGTTGATATCTCTTTAATTGATTTTTCCCTTAATTCCTAGAGAAAATTATGAATCTTTCTTTCTCTCCTTGATTCAATGTTCCTTTCAAGATGACTCACTCCACTCTAAGATGTGAGACCTATTTATATGGCTAAAGCCCTAAATGATACCAACGATGTAACTTGTTCTCCTGTTCTTAAATAACTTGTCTCATCATCCCTTATTGTGGTGTATAACGCTGACTCTTTATTTCTTTCTATGGCTTACTCTCATCGTCTCCTTCACTTTCCCTATTCGTTGATATCTCTTTAATTGGAGTTATCTCTAATTTTAGAGTAAAATTATTAATCTATCTCTTCTCATTCACTTTCTCTTCATGATGATCTCCCTCCACTCTAAGTTGTGAGACCTATTTTATATGCCTAGAAAGCCCTAACGATACCAACATTGTAACTTGTTCTCTTGTTCTTAAATAACTTGTCTCATCATCCCTTATTGTGGTGTATAACGCTGACTCTTTATTTCTTTCTATGGCTTACTCTCATCGTCTCCTTCACTTTCTCTATTCGTTGATATCTCTTTAATTGGATTTATCCCTAATTCTAGAGTAAAATTATGAATCTTTCTCTTCTCATTCAATTTCACTTCATGATGATCTCACTCCACTCTAAGTTGTGAGACCTATTTTATATGGCTAGAAAGCCCTAAACGATACCAACATTGTAACTTGTTCTCCTATTTTTAAATAACTTGTCTCATCATCCCTTATTGTGGTGTATAACCCCGACTCTTTATTTCTTTCTATGGCTTACTCTCATCGTCTCCTTCACTTTCCCTATTCGTTGATATCTCTTTAATTGGAGTTATCTCTAATTTTAGAGTAAAATTATTAATCTATCTCTTCTCATTCACTTTCTCTTCATGATGATCTCCCTCCACTCTAAGTTGTGAGACCTATTTTATATGGCTAGAAAGCCCTAAACGATACCAACATTGTAACTTGTTCTCCTGTTCTTAAATAACTTGTCTCATCATCCCTTATTGTGGTGTATAACACTGACTCTTTATTTCGTTCTATGGCTAACTCTCATCTTCTCCTTCACTTCCTCTATTCGTTGATATCTCTTTAATTGGAGTCATCCTCAATTCTGGAGTAAAATTATGAATCTTTCTCTTCTCATTCACTTTCACTTCATGATGATCTCACTCCACTCTAAGTTCTGAGACCTATTTTATATGCCTAGAAAGCCCTAACGATACCAACATTGTAACTTGTTCTCCTGTTCTTAAATAACTTGTCTCGTCATCCCTTATTGTGGTGTATAACCCCGACTCTTTATTTCTTTCTATGGCTTACTCTCATCGTCTCCTTCACTTTCTCTATTCGTTGATATCTCTTTAATTGGATTTATCCCTAATTTTGGAGTAAAATTATTAATCTATCTCTTCTCATTCAATTTCACTTCATGATGATCTCACTCCACTCTAAGTTGTGAGACCTATTTTATATGGCTAGAAAGCCCTAAACGATACCAACATTGTAACTTGTTCTCCTGTTCTTAAATAACTTGTCTCATCATCCCTTATTGTGGTGTATAACACTGACTCTTTATTTCGTTCTATGGCTAACTCTCATCTTCTCCTTCACTTCCTCTATTCGTTGATATCTCTTTAATTGGAGTCATCCTCAATTCTGGAGTAAAATTATGAATCTTTCTATTCTCACTCAATTTCACTTCATGATGATCTCACTCCACTCTAAGTTGTGAGACCTATTTTATATGGCTAGAAAGCCCTAAACGATACCAACATTATAACTTGTTCTACTGTTCTTAAATAACCTGTCTCATCATCCCTTATTGTGGTCTATAACCCCAAATCTTTATTTCTTTCTATGGCTTACTCTCATCGTCTCCTTCACTTTCCCTATTCGTTGATATCTCTTTAATTGAATTTATCCCTAATTTTAGAGTAAAATTATTAATCTATATCTTCTTATTCACTTTATCTTCATGATGATCTCCCTCCACTCTAAGTTGTGAGACCTATTTTATATGGCTAGAAAGCCCTAAACGATACCAACATTGTAACTTGTTCTCCTGTTCTTAAATAACTTGTCTCATCATCCCTTATTGTGGTGTATAACGCTGACTCTTTATTTCTTTCTATGGCTTACTCTCATCGTCTCCTTCACTTTCTCTATTCGTTGATATCTCTTTAATTGGAGTCATCCTCAATTCTGGAGTAAAATTATGAATCTTTCTATTCTCATTCAATTTCACTTCATGATGATCTCACTCCACTCTAAGTTGTGAGACCTATTTTATATGGCTAGAAAGCCCTAAACGATACCAACATTGTAACTTGTTCTCCTGTTTTTAAATAACTTGTCTCATCATCCCTTATTGTGGTGTATAACACTGACTCTTTATTTCGTTCTATGGCTAACTCTCATCTTCTCCTTCACTTCCTCTATTCGTTGATATCTCTTTAATTGGAGTCATCCTCAATTCTGGAGTAAAATTATGAATCTTTCTCTTCTCATTCACTTTCACTTCATGATGATCTCACTCCACTCTAAGTTGTAAGACCTATTTTATATGCCTAAAAAGCCCTAAACGTTACCAACATTGTAACTTGTTCTTCTGTTTTTAAATAATTTTTCTCATCATCCCTTATTGTGGTGTATAACGCTGACTCTTTATTTCTTTCTATGGCTTACTCTCATCGTCTCCTTCACTTTCTCTATTCATTGATATCTCTTTAATTGGAGTTATCCTTAATTCTGGAGTAAAATTATGAATCTTTCTCTTCTCATTCAATTTCACTTCATGATGATCTCACTCCACTCTAAGTTGTGAGACCTATTTTATATGGCTAGAAAGCCCTAAACGATACCAACATTGTAACTTGTTCTCCTATTTTTAAATAACTTGTCTCATCATCCCTTATTGTGGTGTATAACACTTTCTATGACTTACTCTCATCGTCTCCTTCACTTTCTCTATTTGTTGATATCTCTTTAATTGGATTTATCCCTAATTTTGGAGTAAAATTATTAATCTATTTCTTCTCATTCACATTCTCTTCATGATGATCTCCCTCCACTTTAAGTTGTGAGACCTATTTTTGATGCTAGAAAGCCCTAACGATACCAACATTGTAACTTGTTATCCTGTTTTTAAAGAACTTGTCTCATCATCCCTTATTGTGGTGTATAACCCCGACTCTTTATTTCTTTCTATGGCTTACTCTCAACATCTCCTTCACTTTCCTAATTCGTTGATATCTTTTTAATTGGAGTTATCTCTAATTTTAGAGTAAAATGATTAATCTATCTCTTCTCATTCACTTTATCTTAATGATGATCTCCCTACACTCTAAGTTGTGAGACCTATTTTATATGCCTAGAAATCCCTAACGATACTAATATTGTAACTTGTTCTCTTGTTTTTAAAGAACTTGTCTCATCATCCCTTATTGTGGTGTATAACACCAACTCTTTATTTTGTTCTATGGCATACTCTTATCTTCTTCTTTACTTTCTCTATTCGTTGATATCTCTTTAATTGGAGTCATCCTCAATTCTGGAGTAAATTTATGAAACTTTTTATTCTCATTCAATTTCAGTTCATGACGATCTCACTCCACTCTAAGTTGTGAGACCTATTTTATATGGCTAGAAAGCCCTAAACGATACCAACATTGTAACTTGTTCTCCTGTTTTTAAATAACTTGTCTCATCATCCCTTATTGTGGTGTATAACACTGACTCTTTATTTTGTTCTATGGCTAACTCTCATCTTCTCCTTCACTTCCTCTATTCGTTGATATCTCTTTAATTGGAGTCATCCTCAATTCTGGAGTAAAATTATGAATCTTTCTCTTCTCATTCACTTTCACTTCATGATGATCTCACTCCACTCTAAGTTGTAAGACCTATTTTATATGCCTAAAAAGCCCTAAACGTTACCAACATTGTAACTTGTTCTTCTGTTTTTAAATAATTTTTCTCATCATCCCTTATTGTGGTGTATAACGCTGACTCTTTATTTCTTTTTATGGCTTACTCCCATCGACTCCTTCACTTTCTTTATTCGTTGATATCTCTTTAATTGGAGTTATCTCTAATTTTAGAGTAAAATTATTAATCTATATCTTCTCATTCACTTTCTCTTCATGATGATCTCCCTCCACTCTAAGTTGTGAGACCTATTTTAGATGCCTAGAAAGCCCTAACGATACCAACATTGTAACTTGTTCTCCTGTTCTTAAATAACTTGTCTCATCATCCCTTATTGTGGTGTATAACCCCGACTCTTTATTTCTTTCTATGGCTTACTCTCATCGTCTCCTTCACTTTCTCTATTCGTTGATATCTCTTTAATTGGATTTATCTCTAATTTTGGAGTAAAATTATTAATCTATCTCTTCTCATTCACTTTCTCTTCATGATGATCTCCCTCCACTCTAAGTTGTGAGACCTGTTATCCCTAAAGATTCATATAACAAGAGACATGATCCGGAGGTCAGGGAGGATTAAACAAATGTTTAGCCATATTATTTAATAAGAGAAAGGAAATATGTGTGTTTTCTTGAGAGAGAAACATACACCTAATTACAAGTGAAATGAATCCTCACCCCTCCATGGAAGTATTGAGGGGATATATATAGCCCTGGATACGATCTACTTACTACACTTGACATTTCTAGTCCCTGCGTGTCCTGCTAATATAAACTAATGTAATTCCGTATTAGCCGACATATTTTAAGGCTAACAATCTTCCCCCAATATGTGGGCATACAGAATTACTTACAATGTTCCTAGCAAGTACAAATACAACAAAATACAATGACATCCAAGGCGCTTCCAATGCTGAAGATGACGTCTTTATCTTTTAGTCTTGATACTTGTACTCCAGCTTGGATCTTCTTTGTCTTGACTTGTTCTGGAACCATTGTAGTATGCATGAGTTGGATTAACTTCCCCCCCAAATCATGCAACATGTCTTAAAAATCTTTCTTCATAGACTCCTTTTTGGCTAAGTTTCGGAATCTGCTTCCTCCCAAACCAACATCCGTATCTGGAGCAGATTTTGAGACTTTGATGTAGCTTGAATGATCTTCTAACATTGACATTTAAAGTGCACAACGGAATTTAGTAGAAGAAACAGTCAACCACACCATCTAATACTGCTTCTATACTGTATCATGACATTCGGTCTTGGTAAATATCTGTTTGGGGGAACATGCAAGAGATCAACAACAATTCTTCTCACGCATGCAGAATACTTCACAAACCATACTAAGTGAAGTAGTATAAACTACTTCCCCCTGGAAGTTGACCTGATAGGATCAAAGTATCAAAGTACACGTATTCCCCATGATGGTTTTGAACTCTCGGAAGCATCATTGACGTGTACGCCCATATACACGAGAAGTTCTTGTCATAAGCAACAATCTTGAAAAGTTATGAAAGACATTGAAGAACTTTGAAAGATTTTGCTGAGACTATGAAGTATCATTGACGTTCAGTAGCTTCAAATATCCCGTGAGAGTTGCTGATCACATCTCAACCTTATACTCTCTGGCTAACTTACCAACCTCGTATTCTGTCGGCTATTGCTGTGACCACTTGGTGAAGTAAACCCGATATACCAAACTTGAAAATGAAGTAGAATTCCCCAAATTTGTTACTTAAGCTTGCACTGTTGTTGATTGAAGAACGGTGCAGAAGAAAGCCTCTAAGTACCCTATACACTCAACTAAGAGCCAAAATAAGTACAACACCTCTTGAGACTATCCACATCGGCATCTGCGTGTGACACTGAGCACTACAATGTAACTCCTTTAAGTGATAGCTATAACCCGTGAGTACTACAATGTAACTCCTTACATCGGGTATAACTAGATAATCCAAGTCTCAATCATAACTGTATACGTTCAAGCAAGTCATCAAACGATAGATTGGGTTTGAAGAAAAGGGGTAGAAAATAGAAGGAAGTCTCGATGATGAAATAAGTAGACGCCTCCGTGAAACCCACTTCAAACTCAAATAAGGGATACCAAATAAACTCCGTGATCACTTGACATTAAAGTCCAAATTCCATAGCCGTTTTGACATTTTAGTGAATCTTATTTGGATCGTTTATAGTGTTATGTATCATGTTTGTTGTGTTGTTGTTTTTGAATGTTGTTAAACTAGACAAATGTTGTTTTAAATTGACGTTAACGAATCCACATTTGTCTAGTCAAACTTGACGTTATAGCATTTTTTGTCCCGGCTTAATCATCGTATCCGTACTAATCCAATAACACCAACTAATAAAACAAAAAAATAGTCTAAACTTAAGTAGTCATGAAGCCACAAGACTATTTTCAGATAATACTAATATTAGGCCAAATCCAATTATTACACGGATCCAATACACACCATTTGGCCCACTGTCTTTGCATTACCTGGATGTTATAATCCCACCAGCCCAATAAAAAAATCGGCCCATTCTCAAAATTTAATAACCAACCCATATTGAACCAATGGGTATAAGAGACATGTTTACCCTAATTTTTCTCATAGTATAACCCTAATCCTCATAGAAAAAACGCAGTTGCTTATCTCCAAAAGCATATCTTCTCCTCAACCCAAACCCTAATCACAATCGCCACCATCTTATTTGTCACCCCCACACCATTTGACAGTCTTAAACATAGCTCCTCATCTTATTTAGATTAAACGAATCTCATACCCAAGACATGTACCAAATCTACTTCTCTTCTCAAATTGCAAATCGAATAAACACAATCGGTTTCCATCTGCTACGAACCATTTGACCATACAAGAAGTCAAGAAATGGATGATATAGTCTTATAAGATCCTTTATAGGGTCTAGTAGTTTAACTAGTAAATTGTTTTGTGCTACAATCGAAACAAAGAAATGATTATAACAGATAGTGTTAAGAAATCATTCTGATTTTCGGATATAAAAAAAATTCATAACCTTACACAAAGATCAATGATGATGTTTTTAATTGCGTAATGTATGATCTTGATACGTCTTGACAATTAAAAAAAAAAAAAAGTAAAATAGTAAAAAAAGAAAGCAAAAAAAAAAAATTACAACGAGTAGTCGCGAAACTGACCATATACACAAAAAAGGCAAAGTAAAACCAAGCACCCAACCAGAAAATCACTAATATTGGGTCTCCATACCCACCCCACGTAAAACACGAAAAGAATCTGAGGTCTTGATTGATTTTTTTTGTTTCGAGTCTTTGAGTAGTGGAGGGGTTGGAGATAGGATTAGATGAAGTTGGTGATTGATCATATGTGACGATGAGTTAGGTAGATCGAGTCGGATTTGATTGAAGTTGTGTGATTGTGACGAAGGCTGGGTGATTGAGGCTGTTGATTGTTGTTGGTTGTTATAGTTGAGATTGTTGTTGTCTGTTAAAGTTGTTGTTGTGTTTTGTTTACACTTTGAGTGTTGACCGGGTCAACTCGGTAAATACCGAGTTGACTCGGCTTAGGTTGTGGTATAGCAAAACGCAATCAAACCCAAGGCAAATCGCAACCCGTTTGGGTCTTGGTTTAACAAAACGTAACCTATCTTGGGAGTCAAAACGCAACCAAGTTTAGATTTAGGCGGCGTTTCGTTTGTATATAGCATAGATAATTTTGTCTTCATTGTACCTGATCAAAATGCAACGCCAAATCGCAACCAACCAAAATGCAGGCTTGAATCTTATTACCCAAAACGCAACCTCAAAACACAACAGTTGTGAACCAAAACGCAATATGGTTTTTGTCATTTTCATTAAAACACAATCTGCCAAATCTTGTACTTTTTGTACTTTTTTTTTCTTACATCAAAACGCAACCAGCAAAAATAGATAAACCTAGTTTATTACTTGACTTTTAAGCACCATAAATAGCGGCAGATGTGAAACCAGATTGAGACAGAAATGATAACAACATTAAACAACCTGCTGTTGACTTTTTTTTAAAACGATGAACAGTAAATGAATAGTGCGTGAACAGTGACATGAATAGTACGTGAAAGTAACCGGAACATGAACAACAAACACATGATACATTACACCCTTGCATCTCTGATGCCAATTGTTATCCTTAAAGATTCGTATAACAAGAGACATGATCCGGAGGTCGGGGAGGATTGAACAAATGTTTAGCCATATTATTTAGTGAGAGAAAGGAAAGATGTGTGTTTTCTAGAGAGAGAAACACACACCTTATTACAAGTGAAATGAATCCTCACCCTTCCATGGAAGTATGGAGGGGATATATATAGCCCTGGACACGATCTATTTACTACACTTGACATTTCTAGTCCCTGAATGTCCTGCTAATATAAACTAATGTATTTCTGTATTAGCCGACATATTTTAAGGCTAATAAGACCTATTTTAGATGCCTAGAAATCCTTAACGATACCAACATTGTAACTTGTTCACCTGTTTTTAAAGAACTTGTCTCATCATCCCTTATTATGGTGTATAACCCCGACTCTTTATTTCTTTCTATGGCTTACTCTCATCATCTCCTTCACTTTCTCTATTCATTGATATCTCTTTAATTGGATTTATCTCTAATTTTGGAGTAAAATTATTAATCTATCTCTTCTCATTCACTTTCTCTTCATGATGATCTCCCTCCACTCTAAGTTATGAGACCTATTTTATATGGCTAGAAAGCCCTAAACGATACCAACATTGTAACTTGTTCTCCTGTTCTTAAATAACTTGTCTCATCATCCCTTATTGTGGTGTATAACGCTGACTCTTTATTTCTTTCTATGGCTTACTCTCATCGTCTCCTTTACTTTCTCTATTCGTTGATATCTCTTTAATTGGATTTATCCCTAATTTTGGAGTAAAATTATTAATCTATATCTTCTCATTCACTTTCTCTTCATGATGATCTCCCTCCACTCTAAGTTGTGAGACCTATTTTATATGCCTAGAAAGCCCTAACGATACCAACATTGTAACTTGTTCTCCTGTTCTTAAATAACTTGTCTCATCATCCCTTATTGTGGTGTATAACACCAACATTGTAACTTGTTCTCCTGTTTTTAAATAATTTTTCTCATCATCCCTTATTGTGGTGTATAACACCGACTCTTTATTTCGTTCTATGGCTTACTCTCATCTTCTTCTTTACTTTCTCTATTCGTTGATATCTCTTTAATTGGAGTCATCCTTAATTCTGGAGTAAAATTATGAATCTTTCTATTCTCATTCAATTTCACTTCATGATGATCTCACTCCACTCTAAGTTGTGAGACCTATTTTATATGGCTAGAAAGCCCTAAACGATACCAACATTGTAACTTGTTCTCTTGTTTTTAAAGAACTTGTCTCATCATCCCTTATTGTGGTGTATAACACCGACTCTTTATTTCGTTCAATGGCTAACTCTCATCTTCTCCTTCACTTCCTCTATTCGTTGATATCTCTTTAATTGGAGTCATCCTCAATTCTGGAGTAAATTTATGAATCTTTCTCTTCTCATTCACTTTCATTTCATGATGATCTCACTCCACTCTAAGTTGTAAGACCTATTTTATATGGCTAGAAAGCCCTAAACGATACCAACATTGTAACTTGTTCTCCTATTTTTAAATAACTTGTCTCATCATCCCTTATTGTGGTGTATAACACTGACTCTTTATTTCGTTCTATGGCTAACTCTCATCTTCTCCTTCACTTCCTCTATTCGTTGATATCTCTTTAATTGGAGTCATCCTTAATTCTGGAGTAAAATTATGAATCTTTCTCTTCTCATTCACTTTTACTTCATGATGATCTCACTCCACTCTAAGTTGTGAGACCTATTTAATATGAATAGAAAGCCCTATAGATACCAACATTGTAACTTGTTCTCCTGTTTTTAAATAACTTGTCTCATCATCCCTTATTGTGGTGTATAACTTAGACTCTTTATTTCTTTCTATGGCTTACTCTCATCGTCTCCTTCACTTTCCCTTTTCGTTGATATCTCTTTAATTGGAGGTATCCCTAATTTTGGAGTAAAATTATGAATCATTCTATTTTTATTCAATTTTACTTTTTGATGATCTCACTCCACTCTAAGTTGTGAGACCTATTTTATATAGCTAGAAAGCCCTAAACGATACCAACATTGTAACTTGTTCTCCTGTTCTTAAATAACTTGTCTCATCATCCCTTATTGTGGTGTATAACTTCTACACTTTATTTCGTTTAATGGCTAACTCTCATCTTCTCCTTCACTTCCTCTATTCGTTGATATCTCTTTAATTGGAGTCATCCTCAATTTTAGAGTAAAATTATGAATCTTTCACTTCTCAATCACTTTATCTTCATGATGATCTCCGTCCACTCTATGTTTTCAGATCTATTTTATATGCCTAGAAAGCCCTAAACGATACCAACATTGTAACTTGTTCTTCTATTTTTAAATAATTTTGCTGATCATCCCTTATTGTGGTGTATAACACGAACTCTTTATTTCTTTCTATGGCTTACTCTCATCGTCTCCTTCACTTTCTCTATTTGTTGATATCTCTTTAATTGGATTTATCCCTAATTCTGGAGTAAAATTATGAATCTTTCTCTTCTCATTCAATTTCACTTCATGATGATCTCACTCCACTCTAAGTTGTGAGACCTATTTTATATGGCTAGAAAGCCCTAAATGATACCAACATTGTAACTTGTTCTCCTGTTCTTAAATAACTTGTCTCATCATCCCTTATTGTGGTGTATAACACTGACTCTTTATTTCTTTCTATGGCTTACTCTCATCGTCTCCTTCACTTTCTCTATTCGTTGATATCTCTTTAATTGGAGTTATCTCTAATTTTAGAGTAAAATTATTAATCTATCTCTTCTCATTCACTTTATCTTCATGATGATCTCCCTCTACTCTAAGTTGTGAGACCTATTTTATATGCCTAGAAAGCCCTAACGATACCAACATTGTAACTTGTTCTCTTGTTCTTAAATAACTTGTCTCATCATCCCTTATTATGGTGTATAACACCGACTCTTTATTTCTTTCTATGGCTTACTCTCATCGTCTCCTTCACTTTCTCTATTCGTTGATATCTCTTTAATTGGAGTTATCTCTAATTTTAGAGTAAAATTATTAATCTATCTCTTCTCATTCACTTTATCTTCATGATGATCTCCCTCCACTCTAAGTTGTGAGACCTATTTTATATGCCTAGAAAGCCCTAACGATACCAACATTGTAACTTGTTCTCTTGTTTTTAAAGAACTTGTCTCATCATCCCTTATTGTGGTGTATAACACCGACTCTTTATTTTGTTCAATGGCTAACTCTCATCTTCTCCTTCACTTCCTCTATTCGTTGATATCTCTTTAATTGGAGTCATCCTCAATTCTAGAGTAAAATTATGAATCTTTCTCTTCTCATTCACTTTCACTTCATGATGATCTCACTCCACTCTAAGTTGTGAGACCTATTTTATATGGCTAGAAAGCCCTAAATGATACCAACATTGTAACTTGTTCTCCTGTTCTTAAATAACTTGTCTCATCATCCCTTATTGTGGTGTATAACGCCGACTCTTTATTTCTTTCTATGGCTTACTCTCATCGTCTCCTTCACTTTCTCTATTCGTTGATATCTCTTTAATTGGATTTATCCCTAATTTTAGAGTAAAATTATTAATCTATATCTTCTCATTCACTTTCTCTTCATGATGATCTCCGTCCACTCTAAGTTTTCAGATCTATTTTAGATGCCTAGAAAGCCCTAACGATACCAACATTGTAACTTGTTCTCCTGTTTTTAAAGAACTTGTCTCATCATCCCTTATTGTGGTGTATAACCCCGACTCTTTATTTCTTTCTATGGCTTACTCTCATTGTCTCCTTCACTTTCTCTATTCGTTGATATCTCTTTAATTGGATTTATCCCTAATTCTAGAGTAAAATTATGAATCTTTCTCTTCTCATTCAATTTCACTTCATGATAATCTCACCCCACTCTAAGTTGTGAGACCTATTTTATTTGGATAGAAAGCCCTAAACGATACCAATATTGTAACTTGTTCTCCTATTCTTAAATAACTTGTCTCATCATCCCTTATTGTGGTGTATAACGCTGACTCTTTATTTCTTTCTATGGCTTACTCTCATCGTCTCCTTCACTTTCCTTATTCGTTGATATCTCTTTAATTGGAGTTATCTCTAATTTTAGAGTAAAATTATTAATCTATCTCTTCTCATTCACTTTATCTTCATGATGATCTCCCTCCACTCTAAGTTGTGAGACCTATTTTATATGCCTAGAAAGCCCTAACAATACCAACATTGTAACTTGTTCTCCTGTTCTTAAATAACTTGTCTCATCATCCCTTATTGTGGTGTATAACACCGACTCTTTATTTTGTTCTATGGCCTACTCTCATCTTCTTCTTTACTTTCTCTATTCGTTGATATCTCTTTAATTGGATTTATCTCTAATTTTGGAGTAAAATTATTAATCTATCTCTTCTCATTCACTTTATCTTCAGGATGATCTCCCTCCACTCTAAGTTGTGAGACCTATTTCATATGGCTAGAAAGCCCTCAACGATACCAACATTGTAACTTGTTCTCCGGTTCTTAAATAACTTGTCTCATCATCCCTTATTGTGGTGTATAACGCTGACTCTTTATTTCTTTCTATGGCTTACTCTCATCGTCTCCTTCATTTTCCCTATTTGTTGTTATCTCTTTAATTGGAGTTATCTCTAATTTTAGAGTAAAATTATTAATCTATCTCTTCTCATTCAATTTCACTTCATGATGATCTCACTCCACTCTAAGTTGTAAGACCTATTTTATATGGCTAGAAAGCCCTAAACGATACCAACATTGTAACTTGTTCTCCTGTTCTTAAATAACTTGTCTCATCATCCCTTATTGTGGTGTATAACACCGACTCTTTATTTTGTTCTATGGCCTACTCTCATCTTCTTCTTTACTTTCTCTATTCGTTGATATCTCTTTAATTGGAGTCATCCTTAATTCTGGAGTAAAATTATGAATCTTTCTATTCTCATTCAATTTCACTTCATGATGATCTCACTCCACTCTAAGTTGTGAGACCTATTTTATATGGCTAGAAAGCCCTAAACGATACCAACATTGTAACTTGTTCTCCTATTTTTAAATAACTTGTCTCATCATCCCTTATTGTGGTGTATAACCCCGACTCTTTATTTCTTTCTATGGCTTACTCTTATCGGCTCCTTTACTTTTTCTATCCGTTGATATCTCTTTAGTTGGAGTTATCCTAATTTTGGAGTAAAATTATTAATCTCTCTCTTCTCATTCACTTTATCTTCATCATGATCTCAATCCACTCTAAGTTGTAAGACCTATTTTATATGCCAAAAAATCTCTAAACGTTAGCAACATTGTAACTTGTTCTTTTGTTTTTAAATAATTTTTTCTCATCATCACTTATTGTGGTGTATAAACCTGACTCTTTATTTCGTTCTATGGCTAACTCTCATCTTCTCCTTCACTTCCTCTATTCGTTGATATCTCTTTAATTGGAGTCATCCTCAATTCTGGAGTAAAATTATGAATCTTTCTCTTCTCATTCAATTTCACTTCATGATGATCTCACTCCACTCTAAGTTGTGAGACCTATTTTATATGGCTAGAAAGCCCTAAATGATACCAACATTGTAACTTGTTCTCCTGTTCTTAAATAACTTATCTCATAATCCCTTATTGTAGTGTATAACCCCGACTCTTTATTTCTTTCTATGGCTTACTTTGATCACCTCCTTCACTTTCTCTATTCGTTGATATCTCTTTAATCGGAGTTATCCCTAATTTTGGTGTAAAATTATGAATCTTTCTCTTCTCATTCAATTTCACTTCATGATGATCTCACTCCACTCTAAGTTATGAGACCTATTTTATATGGCTAGAAAGCCCTAAACGATACCAACATTGTAACTTGTTCTCCTATTCTTAAATAACTTGTCTCATAATCCCTTATTGTAGTGTATAACGATGGCTCTTTATTTCTTTCTATGGCTTCTTTTCATTGTCTCCTTCACTTTCCCTATTCGTTGATATCTCTTTAATTGGAGTTATCTCTAATTTTAGAGAAAAATTATTAATCTATCTCTTCTCATTCACTTTCACTTAATGATGATCTCACTCCACTCAAAGTTGTGAGACCTATTTTATATGCCTAGAAAGCCCTAACGATACCAACATTGTAACTGGTTCTCCTGTTCTTAAATAACTTGTCTCATCATCCCTTATTGTGGTGTATAATGCCGACTCTTTGTTTTGTTCTATGGCCTACTCTTATCTTCTTCTTAACTTTCTCTATTCGTTGATATCTCTTTAATTGTAGTCATCCTCAATTCTGGAGTAAAGTTATGAATCTTTCTATTCTCATTCAATTTCACTTCATGATGATCTCACTCCACTCTAAGTTGTGAGACCTATTTTATATGGCTAGAAAGCCCTAAACGTTACCAACATTGTAACTTGTTCTTTTGTTTTTAAATAACTTGTCTTATCATCCCTTATTATGGTGTATAACCCCGACTCTTTATTTCTTTCTATGGCTTACTCTCATCGCCTCCTTCACTTTCTCTATTCGTTGATATCTCTTTAATTGGAGTTATCCCTAATTTTGGAGTAAAATTATGAATCTTTCTCTTCTCATTCAATTTCACTTCATGATGATCTCACTCCACTCTAAGTTCTGAGACCTATTTTATATGGCTAGAAAGCCCTAAATGATACCAACATTGTAACTTGTTCTCCTGTTCTTAAATAACATGTCTCATAATCCCTTATTGTGGTGTATAACCCCGACTCTTTATTTCTTTCTATGGCTTACTCTCATCGCCTCCTTCACTTTCTCTATTCGTTGATATCTCTTTAATTGGAGTTATCCCTAATTTTGGAGTAAAATTATGAATCTTTCTCTTCTCATTCAATTTCACTTCATGATAATCTCACTCCACTCTAAGTTGTGAGACCTATTTTATATGGCTAGAAAGCCCTAAAAGATACCAACATTGTAACTTGTTCTCCTGTTCTTAAATAACTTGTCTCATAATCCCTTATTGTAGTGTATAACGCTGACTCTTTATTTCTTTCTATGGCTTACTTTCATCGTCTCCTTCACTTTCCCTATTCGTTAATATCTCTTTAATTGGAGTTATCTTTAATTTTAGAGTAAAATTATTAATCTATCTCTTCTCATTCACTTTCACTTCATGATGATCTCACTCCACTCTAAGCTGTGAGACCTATTTTATATGCCAAAAAAGCCCTAAACGTTACCAACATTGTAACTTGTTCTTCTGTTTTTAAATAATTTTCTCTCATTATCACTTGTTGTGGTGTATAACCCTGACTCTTTATTTCGTTCTATGGCTAACTCTCATCTTCTACTTCACTTCCTCTATTCGTTGATATCTCTTTAATTGGAGTTATCCCTAACTTTGGAGTAAAATTATGAATCTTTCTCTTCTCATTCAATTTCACTTCATGATGATCTCACTCCACTCTAAGTTGTGAGACCTATTTTATATGGCTAGAAAGCCCTAAATGATACCAACATTGTAACTTGTTCTCCTGTTCTTAAATAACTTGTCTCATCATCCCTTATTGTGGTGTATAATGCTGACTCTTTATTTCTTTCTATGGCTTACTCTCATCGTCTCCTTCACTTTCCCTATTCGTTGATATCTCTTTAATTGGAGTTATCTCTAATTTTAGAGTAAAATTATTAATCTATCTCTTCTCATTCACTTTCACTTCATGATAATCTCACTCCACTCTAAGTTGTGAGACCTATTTTATATGCCTAGAAAGCCCTAACGATACCAACATTGTAACTTGTTCTCTTGTTCTTAAATAATTTGTCTCATCATCCCTTATTGTGGTGTATAATGCCGACTCTTTATTTTGTTCTATGGCCTACTCTCATCTTCTTCTTTACTTTCTCTATTCGTTGATATCTCTTTAATTGGAGTCATCCTCAATTCTGGAGTAAAATTATGAATCTTTCTATTCTCATTCAATTTCACTTCATGATGATCTCACTCCACTCTAAGTTGTGAGACCTATTTTATATGGCTAGAAAGCCCTAAACGATACCAACATTGTAACTTGTTCTTCTGTTTTTAAATAATTTTTCTCATCATCCCTTATTGTGGTGTATAACACTGACTCTTTATTTCGTTCTATGGCTAACTCTCATCTTCTCCTTCACTTCCTCTATTCGTTGATATCTCTTTAATTGGAGTCATCCTCAATTCTGGAGTAAAATTATGAATCTTTCTATTCTCATTCAATTTCACTTCATGATGATCTCACTCCACTCTAAGTTGTGAGACCTATTTTATATGGCTAGAAAGCCCTAAACGATACCAACATTGTAACTTGTTCTCCTGTTTTTAAATAACTTGTCTCATCATTCCTTATTGTGGTGTATAACCCCGACTCTTTATTTATTTCTATGGCTTACTCACATCGTCTCCTTCACTTTTTCTATTCGTTGATTTCTCTTTGCTTGGAGTCATCCCTAATTCCGAGGTAAAATTATTAATCTTTCTCTTCTCATTCACTTTCTCTTCATGACGCTCTCCTCCATACTAAGTTTTGAGAATCTCATCATCCCTTATTGTGGTATATAACAAAAACTCTTTATTTCATTCTATGGCTTACTCTCATCGTCTCCATCACTTTCTCTATTCGTTGATATCTCTTTAATTGGAGTCATCCTCAATTCTGGAGTAAAATTATTAATCTTTCTCTTCTCATTCACTTTCACTTCATGATGATCTCACTCCAGTCTAAGTTGTGAGACCTATTTTATATGGCCAGAAAGCCCTAAACGATACCAACAATGTAACTTGTTTTCCTATTTTTAAATAACTTGTCTCGTCATCCCTTATTGTGGTGTATATCCCTAACTCTTTATTTATTTCTATGGCTTACTCTTATCGTCTCCTTCACATTCTCTATTCATTGATTTCTCTTTGCTTGGAGTCATCCCTATTTCTGGAGTAAAATTATTAATCTTTCTCTTCTCATTCACTTTCTCTTCATGATGCTCTCCCTCCACACTAAGTTGTGAGAACTATTTTATATGGCTAGAAAGCCCTAAATGATACCAACATTGTAACTTGTTTTCCTATTTTTAAATAAATTATCTCATCATCCCTTATTGTGGTGTATAACCTAGACTCTTTATTTCATTCTATGGCTTACTCTCATCGTCTCCTTCACTTTCTCTATTCGTTGATTTCTCTTTGCTTGGAGTCATCCCTAATTCCAGAGTAAAATTATTAATCTTTCTCTTCTCATTCACTTTCTCTTCATGATGATCTCTCTCCACTCTAAGTTGTGAGACATATTTTATATGGCTAGAAATCCCTAAACGATACCAACATTGTAACTTGTTCTCCTGTTTTTAAATTATTTTTCTCATCATTCCTTATTGTGGTGTATAACCCCGACTCTTTATTTCTTTCTATGGCTTACTCTCATCGTCTCCTTTACTTTCTCTATTCGTTGATTTCTCTTTGCTTGGAGTCATCCCTAA
Source organism: Tanacetum coccineum (assembly GCA_026074375.1). Lineage (NCBI taxonomy): Eukaryota > Viridiplantae > Streptophyta > Magnoliopsida > Asterales > Asteraceae > Tanacetum > Tanacetum coccineum. The sequence continues at coordinate 36,313 of BQNB010052978.1, forward strand.
TTCTGGAGTAAAATTATTAATCTTTCTCTTCTCATTCACTTTCTCTTCATGATGATCTCCCTCCACTCTAAGTTATGAGACCTATTTTATATGGCTAGAAAGCCCTAAAGGTTACCAACAATGTAACTTGTTCTCCTATTTTTAAATAACTTATATCATTATCCCTTATTGTGGTTTATAACCCCGATTCTTTATTTCGTTCTATGGCTTACTCTCATTGTCTCCTTAACTTTCTCTATTCATTGATATCTCTTTAATTGGAGTCATCCTTAATTCTGGAGTAAAATTATGAATCTTTCTCTTCTCATTCACTTTCACTTCATGATGATCTCACTCCACTCTAAGTTGTGAGACCTATTTTATAAGGCTAGAAAGCCCTAAATGATACCAACAATGTAACTTGTTTTTCCTATTTTTAATTAACATGTCTCGTCATCCCTTATTGTGGTGTATAACCCTGACTCTTTATTTCTTTTTATGGCTTACTCTTATCGTCTCCTTTACATTTTCTATTCATTGATTTCTCTTTGCTTGGAGTCATCCCTAATTCCGGAGTAAAATTATCAATCTTTCTCTTCTCATTCACTTTCACTTTATGATGCTCTCCCTCCATACTAAGTTGTGAGAACTATTTTATATGGCTAGAAAGCCCTAAACGATACCAATATTGTAACTTGTTTTCTTGTTTTTAAATAACTTGTCTCATCATCCCTTAATGTGGTATATAACCCAAACTCTTTATTTCATTCTATGGCTTACTCTCATCGTCTCCTTCCCTTTTTATATTTGTTGATATCTCTTTAATTGGAGTCATCCTCAATTCTGGATAAAAATTATAAATCTTTCTCTTCTCATTCACTTTCTCTTCATGATGATCTCCCTCTACTCTGAGTTGTGAGACCTATTTTATATGGCTAGAAAGCCCTAAACGAACCCAACATTGTA
>BQNB010052979.1:0-33692 GCA_026074375.1 Tanacetum coccineum
CCCGGGAATATCTCTTCCGGAATCTTTTTATTATTGATTCTTACTTGTGTATTTTAAGTGTATACTATCAACGAATCAGGAGTCTATCATCCATCATCCTTATAACAAGACTTTGCTTATACTGTTTAACATTCCCCCATAAGCTAAGTCGTGTACAATTCATGCAAGCCCGGGAAATCACAAAACTTGTTATGATAAAAAAAACTCAAACCTTTTGTAAAAGTATGTGCAATATTGTCCTTAGATTTAACCTTTATAGTTTTTACAATAAATGCATATACCTTTTCCCTCAGAAAGAACAATTCAATTTCAGAATGTTTGGTCCTCTCATGAAAGACTGGATTTGTTGCAATCTGTATTGCAGAATTATTATCATAATAAATAGAAACTGGGAGATTGATTTGCAAGAATTTTCATAATCCATATAACTTCACATGTAACACTATTTATAGCCCTATATTCTACTTCAACGGAAGATTTGGCTAACATGGATTGTTTCTTGCTTTTCCAAGATATCAAACTTTTACCCATAAATACATAATACTCAATCACAGATTTTCTAGTTGCCTTACACTTAGCCCAATGTGAATTAACAAAGATATTCAAATCTAAGTCAGCACTTTTTCAAAAGCTTATACCCTTACCAGGTGAGTTATTGAGATATCTTAAAACTCTAAAGGTGTAACATTTCGTATTTTCAGGTCTTTTACGACGTCATCTATTTTACTAATTATTTATTTTTTTTGTTTCTTGTACACGTTTACTTATATTTTTAATAGTTAAGTTAAATCGCGTAAGCTATAAATCAACAATTAGCGTAAACGGACACCCAACAAATTAAAGTTTACGTCAAGTAATCATTATATTATTTTTACAAAAGTAATAATCAACTTTTTATATTTTATTTTTATTGGTTGCGTAAAACGTTTACGTTTCGCAATAAAATACATTTAGGCATACCCGGAACCACCAAAATTAATCTACGCTTCAACAAATACCTATTATTATTCCCAATGCTCAAAGTTTATAAAACTTTGCCTATGTTCACCATGTTAGCTAAATTTATCCATAAAGAACCCAACTAAGATAATATACTTTCATTACGATTAAACCTACACTTAAATGACATCTTTTATGACTTCTAGTAATACTTGATTAATTATATATAAAGTAAACAAATCTTTCCCCTCCGAAATTTTGTAAGATATTGCCCACCTAAGGGGAGCACAATATCACACACAAACTACTAATTTGAGCTTGTACTACATAAGACTCATTAATTGCTTTAGTCTGACTAGATAACAGTTGACCAAACATTCCTTAATTCCCAACCTCTTTGCCCCAAGGACTCAACCCCCCTCCTTAGACTATTTTGATGATCTTTGACTAGCCTAGTTGCTATAAGAAGTGCATACAAGTATTAAGCCACCACACTCAAATTAAGTATAGCTCAACACCTTAAGAAAATCAACCATTTTTCTCTCTGTTCTCTCTGCCTTCAATGTCACGCAACAAACACACCCCTTAAAATAATTCAACCTTGATTTTCTAAGACCATACAAGTATTACAACATCATTTCTAAGATACCTAAGGTATTTTGAAGGTTAGGATAAGTATTTTCAAGTGTTGAAGCAAGAAAAGCAAGTATTAGGTTTTCATTAGAAAATTTGGGTTTCAAGAGTGCAAGCTTTGATTTTATATCTAAACAAGGGTTTAGATACTTTGGTTCATTACACTACATCTCATTAAGGTTATCTATAAACCTTTATGTCCTTACTTTTATCATTTTATGTGTTTATGTGTTCTATTTAGCAATATCACCATTAGGATACTTTTAAACATGTAAAACATATTTCTACTGTGGTTATGATTTTGAACACTTTTACATATGTTGTGTAGTTGATACTATCATGGAATAAAGGAATTATAAGTATGTTGACATGTTGGTTTAAGTGGAAAATGTTTAAGTATAAACTAGTGAATAAAAGTTAATTAAAGGAAAGTTTAGGATTCATGTGAAATTAAGACATTTGTGGGCTGTTGGATTTCGTATTTTAGACAGTAAGTTTAACATATTATAAAGATAATACACCTCATGACGATTCCAAAATGATAAGAAACTCGAAAAACGGATTAATAACGAAAAAGATACGGTAAAAAACATGGTTATAAAACGTAAATAAAACGGCAGAGTCGTAAAAAATTTTATAAAACAAAAAAAAATTTATAAAAATTATTCAAACTAGCAATTATATTTTTAACAAATATACATATTTTTAGGATTTCAAAATGATAAGAATCGTAATTTTTCAATTAATAACGAACGAGTTATGAATTTCGCGAGTTTACGACAATTAATACTTTTATAAAACTATTTTTATAAAAGTTACTGTTCATTAGAGACAGAAATATTATTTTTAAAAGCCTCATAACATAAGCAGAACTTTTCATACAGAAACGATCTCGCAAGAATCACTAAAAAAGGAGCATAACGAATAAAAATATGACTTTACCAATTACGTACGGGTTTTACAATAATTTAAATACTATAAAATAACTTTATAAAACTGGAGTGAACAAGTAAAAAGTACTGGTTCATACAGAGGGTATAAATATGAAGAATGCAATTATGATAACTCGTCCGTAGATACAAAGCGTGTGGCATAAGAAAACGTCCAAATCGGGCTTAAAACGCGAAAGTTTACGCCAGTTTTACTAAAACGTAATTAAAAACCGTCGTCACTTATTAAACACAAAATTACCAAAACAATTAGATGTGATTAAACATATAACCTATATGTGGTATTAAACAAAGTACTAATATTACTATGGAGTTTCATATGAGGCTCTGCGGGTGGCGTAGCGAACTAGTTGTTATTTTAACGATTTTAAAGTGTCCTAGCTCCTCATACGTCACTACATGACCTCTTAATTATGATAGCCCGAACGATAGTATGATGAGCTATAACGACCTATAAATAATCAAAGTGTTTAGTACTTATTAACGACCGATATTAGATAGTGCCTTCGATTCCTTCGGGACACATTTTCATTGTGAATACTTGTTGATTACCATTCACTCATGTGAGTTATCATAGCCCCTTTTCAACTATTGTTTTTACAAAAATCGACGGGGTGAATTACATTGCTTGTTTTACTATTAGACACAAGTGTTTTTCAAAGTGTATGCTATCCAGATTATTGCCTGATTATTAATGCCTAAGTTACCTTATTGCCGTGAAGTCCCTATTTATCATGAACCGTTAATTGCTATTGTAGTAAGCGCGAGTGTGTTGATAATCTATCAGGACAGACAATCCCTACCTTCCTGGTTCACTATTTGAATCAAGGGTGCATTTAACATTTGAATGTGTTAGGGTTTGTTGGCAAGCCATACCTATTTTCTGATTAGGGGAACAAATCTAGTGAAGGCTTCGTGTCATGAGCTTATGCAATAATAAATGGTTTTGGACTTCTGAATGTGTTTTAGAGTCTACTATTACTTCGATCTTGTGGTCCACCCTTTTTACCGATAAACCTATGATTTCACTCAACCTTTGTGTTGACTTTTAGCATGTAATTTCAGGTCCTAGGGTATGAAGATTGGACGGGAGCCGGGCAAGATATCCATGAAGATGAATTATTGTTTTAGCTAAAGTTTAGGCAACTTTTATTGACTTAAAAAACTTAAGTCATCTTTTGGTATATGAAGCTTTTGTTTAATTAGAATGTTTAAATGACTTTTAAAACTTATTGGACCTAATTATAAACTCTGCATATTTTGCTAATTGCATCGAATGAAATCTCTCTTAAACGTCTATTTAGGTCGTTTCCCTATATCATTGATGTATGTACTTTGACGTACACCCCTTGTTACCAGTCTGCTTGCTACCGTATGGTTATGGGGGTTACAGATGTACCTAGAGCCAAGTTTATAGTGAACTGGCTCATTTCAAAACCTAGTCTATAACCACAAAGTTTAAAAAAGATTTCTTTCCCTTTCAATTTTAAAATACAGAATCAGTCATCACTATCCGATATCCACGTGCGCGAAGTCCTTGATCCTTACTTACTTTTCCGACTGTCATTATTGCATTATAATAAATTCTTAATATTATAATACTTGTTTAAATTCGATCTCTTACAGTAATATCTTTTGACATAACAATAATCTATTTCTATCCGATCAATATATAAAACGACTATCTCTGATAATTATGTTATTTATATCATATCTCCGTATTTACCATGTGCCATGACTCTGCATACCTTTACAAATTCTTAACGAATTGTGTACGTATGTTGCCAGAATCATGCCGCCCAGGAGATTTAAGAAGAAATCTGTTAGGAAGATAGTGGAAAAGCGTGTGGCCAAAGCCATTGAAAAATATGAAAAGACTAGAGCTGACTCAAACAATACTGGTGGATCCGGATCAACAAATACTGGAGGAACTGTTGTACCAGAGATGCATGGATGTTCGTATAAAGACATAATGAATGGCAAGCCTCGCTCTTTCAAAAGGAGGGACTTGGAGGTGTATCGGACAGAAAATGTTGGTTTCGAAAAGATGGAGAAATATTTGAAATTTGCAAGATGTGCTGAAGATGACAAAGTGAAGTTTGCTATGTGCACTTTCAAGGGTCGTGCTCTAACCTGGTGGAACGGAATTTTTCAGACTTTGGGACTTTCTAATGCTAATCAGATTCCCCTGGAGCAACATGAAAGCTATGATGACCACTGAATACTGGCCAACAACTGAAATCCAAAGGATGGAACAAGAGCTTTGGACTCTGACCTGAAAGGATATGATATTGAAGCTTACAACAATTGTTTTCCATAACTGGCCTTGCTGTGTCATGATATGAGTGCCTACTGAAAAGAGAAGATTGGCAAGGTTGTAAGTGGGTTTCCTGAAAGATCCAAGGAAACAACACTTCTTCAAAAGCCGATGCGACCTTGCTGAGGCATCAACCATGGCCCGTGAACTAGTCAAGCAAGCAGTTCAGGTCTGGCTGCAAGGAATCAGGATAGCAATCAAAGGAAATGGGGAAGGACAAGATACCAGAGAAAACAACAATAACAATAACGCATACACACAACAACAACACAACAAGCAAAAAATAACCACAACAACACAATAACCGCAACGAAACAACAATCATTCACCAACAACAAAACAGGAGACAGGAAAAATGTCAGGGCCATATGCTGCAGCCACTCAGCTGGAGGAAAAGATGTTATGCTGGAAAATTTACTAAAATGTAATCGGTGCAACTTACATCATCATGGCCCGTGTCCTTAAAAGTGCATAGAAATGTCAAAGATTAGGTACACAGTGGAAAGGATTGTAGAAGATAGGCTATTAGGTGGCAGGTAATGACTTCCTGCAAAATGTGACATGTTTCGGGTGTGGTGAGAAAGGACATTTCAAGGAAAAAGTGTCCGAAAGCAGGGAACCAACAGAATGATGGAGCTCGTAGGAGAGCTTACGTGGTGGTTGAAAATCCACAGCAAAATCTAAATGTGGTTACGGGTACGTTTCTTCTTAATGATCTCATACGATCTTGTATGCTCTTGATTCGGGTGCTGAAAGAGTTTTGTACTTCTAGCGTTTACACATTTTAATAATATATGGCCCCTGAGCCACTCTAAACCCTAGCTACGAAGTAGAGTTACAGACGCGAAAAGTCATTAGCATAGCACCAATACCATTTTACGTAGTTGCACCTTAGTCTTGTTAGATCACGTGTTCAAAATAGACTTGTTGCCAACCCGGCTAGGAAGTTTTGATGTTATCATTGAATGGATTGTTGAGCATACACCCGAGCTCTCATCGATTGTTTATGAAAGATTGTCCGTATTCCTCTTCCGAATGGCGAGATTCTTGAAGTTCAAGGCGAGAAGCCGGAAAAGGACCTTGGATCACTTGCATGTATCAAGGCTGATGAGAAAAAGCTTGATGACATACGTGTTGTCCGAGACTTCCCTGAGGTATTTCCAGACGATCTGTTAGGTTTACCTCTTATGCGAGAGATAGAATTTCACATTGATCTGATTCCAGGCGCATCGCCAGTTGTTAGATCTCCATACCGGTTAGCCCCTTCAGAAATGTTAGAATTGTCAAACCAGCTTAAAGAACTTTAAAAAAAAAGGGGATTGGGGGGGGGGTGGGGGGGGGGGGGGGGGGGGGGGGGGGGGGGGGGGGGGGGGGGGGGGGGGGGGGGGGGGGGGGGGGGGGGGGGGTTTGATTTTTTTGTTGTTTGTGTTTGGGGTGGGGGGGGGGGGGGGGGGGGGGGGGGGGGGGGGGGGGGGGGGGGGGGGGGGGGGGGGGGGGGGGGGGGGGGGGGTGGGGGGGGGGGGGGGGGGGGGGGGTGGGGGGTAGATGTGATAATGTGCAACCAAGTCACTCACCATGGGGAGCACCCGTGCTCTTTGTCAAGAAGAAAGACAGTTCGATGAGAATGTGTATTGACTACAGGGAACTAAACAAGTTGACTATAAAGAACCGTTACCCTCTCCCTAGGATTGATGACTTGTTTGACCAATTACAAGGTGCGTGTTGTTTCTCAAAGATAGATCTTCGTTTAGGATATCATCAGTTGAGATTCCGAGAGGAAGATATACCGAAGACCGCGTTTAGAACTCGATATGGGCACTTTGAGTTCACAGTCATGCCATTTGGACTGACAAATGCGCCAGCAATATTTATGGACTTAATGAACCGCGTCTGCAAGCCGTATTTGGACAAATTTGTAATTGTGTTCATTGACGACATCTTAATCTACTCAAAGTCAGAAGAAGAGCATGAAGCCCACCTGAAGACAATTTTGGACTTACTCAAGAAGGAGAAGTTAGTACTCCAAATGTCAAGTAACGAATTTTGGTTTACAAAAGTCAGTTCCTACGGACTTGAGGTCAACCCTTATAGACGGTATCACTACGTGGATCCTAACAAGGTTGATTCGGTCAAGAACTAGAAGACCCCTGAATCGTCAATGAAAATCCGTTCATTTCTAGGATTGGCGAGTTACTACCGAAGGTTTATTGAGAATTTCTCCAAGATCGCAAAGCCCCTCACCCTATTGACTCAAAAGAATAAGACGTATGTGTGGGGCGATAAGCAAGATGAAGCTTTCCAAATTTTGAAGAAGAAACTATGCAATGCTCCTGTATTAGCACTCCCCGATGGACCTGATGACTTTGTGGTCTATTGTGATGCATCAAAACAAGGTTTTGGGTGCGTGTTGATGCAGCGGGGCAAGGTGATAGCATATGCGTCAAGACAGTTGAAGAAGCATGAGACTAATTATACCACCCACAACCTGGAATTGGGTACGGTGGTGTTCGCTCTTAAAATCTGGAGACATTATCTTTATGGGACGAAAAGTGTTATCTACACTGACCACAAGAGTCTCCAGTACATATTTGAACCATAAGGATTTAAAGATGCCTAAAGCGTGAACGAGCTACTCAGGTGACTATGAGTGTGCGATCAAATACCACCTCCGGGGCAAGCGAAGTGGGTGGCAGATGCCTTGAGCAGGAAAAAAAGACTCAAGCCAAGACGAGTACGTGCTATGAGTATTACTATTCATTCTGGACTTAAGACTAAGATTTTGGAAGCACAGAGCGAAGCTTCCAAGGATCTCAAAGCCCTAACTGAATGGCTAAGGGGATTAGAAAGACACTTTGACAAACGAGATGATGGTTGAAATTATTACTTCTTTGATTGTATCTCTCTGGATTCCATCAGTTGGTGGTGTAAGGAAATTGATCATGGATGAAGCTCATACTTCTAGATATTCAATACATTCGGGTGCAGATAAGATGTACCATGATCTGAGAGACTTGTATTGGTGGCCTAGTATGAAGAGAGACATTGCTGAGTACGTTAGCATATGTCTTACGTGTTCTAAGATTAAAGCCGAACACTAGAAACCCTCAGGGATTTCTTTTCTCCAAGCAACCAGATAATTCCTGATGGAAATGAGAAAGATAACAAGACTTTTGTCACAAAGTTTCCCTAAAAAGTAGCAAGTGGGCATGATACGATTGGGGAGAGTCGTTGTGTATAGATTGACCAAGTCGGCTTACGTTCGTTACTATTCGGTAAAGACTACAAGACGGAGAAGTTAGCAAAGTATTCTCTACCAATGAATTGTAGCTAGACATGGTGTGCCGTGTTACATTTCAGATCCGGGTGATGGTCGATTCACGTCACACTTATGGCAAGCTTTTCAGGAAGCATTGGGTACGAGACTAGACATGAGTACGGCTTACCACCCTCAGACTGACGGTCAGAGTGAGCGTACTATTTAAATGCTGGAGGATATGCTTCGAGCTTATGTTCTGGATTTTTTTGTGGCAGTAGGATAACTCATCTCCATTGATTGAATTTTCTTAAAATAAACAGTTACCAACACAAGCATTAGTGTGCACCATTCGAGGCTCTGTAACGGCGGAAATGTAAGATCTCCCTATATGGACGAAGTTTGGAGAAAGTCAGCATATGGACCAGAAATTGTGGCAAGAACCGACAGTAAAAGAATTGTTCAAATTAGGGGGAGGGGGGGAGGGGGGGGACGATGGGGGGAGAGAGAAGGATGGGAAGAGGGGGAGATAGAAAGAGAGGAGGGGGGACGGGGGGAGAGAGATGGGGGTGGGATGGGAGAAGGGCGGGAGGAAACGGTATTATGGATGACGGGGGGGGGGATTGGAGGAGGGGGGAGAGGGAGGGGAGGGGGGGAACGTAGGGGCGGGGGGGTAAAGTGGAAGGGAAATTGGAGAGGGGAGGGGTGGAGAGGGGGGGGGTTGCGTTAAGGCGAGGCGAGAATTAGGGAAAAGGGGGTTGGCGGTGGGGTTTGTGGAGGTAGGAGTGGGGCCCGAACGGCTGGCCGTGATTTGAGGAGGGTAAAAGAAGGGGCGGAGGGGGGCGATGGGAAATAAAATGATGAAAACGAGCGGGTCTTGCTCTTGCTAGCTATTTCTCTTAATTAGCTCTGGGGGCAATGGGGGACAGGGATTTGGTCTTAATATGATGATTTATGAAGAACGCTAGGAGTCGCCCACCAACGCTAAGGCTGATAAGCGGCGTCACCCGTCATTTTGAATTCCAAGTTGGAGACCGATTTGTTACTATCAGGTATCTCCATGGACGGGAGTGGTACGATTTGGAAAGAAACAAGCAACGCTAGCACCCCGATCTGTGGGAACATGTTGAAATCGTGGAACATTTAGGCCCGGTGGCTATCGGAGGCTGAAGTTACACCCAGGACTAAGCTCGTGATTCACGACGAGGGGGGGGGGGGGGGGGGGGGGGGGGGGGGCTTTCAATAGTGTCGACCCCTCAGACCTGTTTAGCTGACCAGATGCTTCAAGTACCTTGCGATAGATCCGCAAAATAATTTTTATTGATAGAAAATCACGATTGTCAGAAGAGCCTAAAGATCGTAGAGCGGGATGTGTATGTGCAAGAAAGCTAAAAGCGGAGACGAAATCCCATTATCTAAGTTCGTTGGAACTCTCGGCAAGGAGCTGAGTATACTTGGGAATGTGAAGACCAATTCCGGAAGAAATATCTGAATCTTTTCCTCCGAAACGCCGTACTTTCTCAATGCCAGCAACTTGATCCTTGAGGAAAGCTCTTCTAACCGAGGCAGACTGTACATTCTCCTATTTTCAGTCTTTTATACGACTCATCTATTTTAACTAATATTTATTTTTTTGTCTCTCGTAAACGCGTATACTATATTTTTAAATAGTTAAGTTAAATCGCGTAAGCTATAAATCAACAATTAGCGTAAACGGACACCAAACAAATTAAAGTTTACGTCAAGTAATCATTATATTTATTTTTACAAAGTAATCATCAACTTTATATTTTATTTTATGGTGTTGCGTAAAAACGGTTTACTTTCGCAATTTAATACATTTAGGCATACCCGGAACCACCAAAATTAATCTACGCTTCAACAAATACCCATTATTATTCCCAATGCTCAAAGTTTATAAAACTTTGCCTATGTTCACCATGTTAGCTAAATTTATCCATAAAGAACCCAACTAGATAATATACTTTATAAGTTTTATACCTTACACACTTTTTTTTTTTAAAATTATACATCTTTTATGACTCTCTAGTAATACTTGATAATTAAAATAAAGTATCAAATCCTTTCCCCTCCTAAATTTTGTGGGATATTGCCCACCTAAGGGAGCACATAGCACACAAACTACTAATTTGAGTCTTGTACTACATAAGACTCATTAATGCTTAATCTTGACTAGAAACATTGACCAAACACTTCCCTTAATTCCTTCCCTTTGTCCCAATGACTCAACCCCCCTCCTTGGACTATTTTAATGATCTTTAACTAGCCTAGTTTCTATAAGAAGAAGTGCATACAAGTATTAAGCCACACACTCTCAAAACACTTAAGAAAATCAAACCATTTTCTCTCTTTTCTCTCCTTCATGTCACGGCAACAAAAACCCCTTTAAAATAATTCATACCTTGATTTTCCAAGACCATACAAGTATTACTACATCCTTCCTATAATAACCTAAGGTATTTTGAAGGTTAAGATAAGTATTTTCAAGTGTTGAAGCAAGAAAAGCAAGATTAGGGTTTTCATTAGAAAATTCGGGTTCAAGAGTGCAAGCTTTGGTGTTTTATATCTTAAGTAAAGTTTAGATCCTTTGGTTCATCACACTAACATCTCATTAAGTTATCTATAAACTTTATATCCTTACTTTTATCATTTTATGTGTTTATGTGTTCTATTTAGCAATATCACCATTAGGATACTTTTAAAAATGTAAAATATATTTTTACTTGTGGTTATGATTTTGAACACTTTTACATATATTGTGTAGTTGATACTATCATGGAATAAAGGAATTATATAGATTTGACATGCTGGTTTAAGTGGAAAATATTTCAGTATAAACTAGTGATTAAAAGTTAATTAAAGAAAGTTTATGATTTCATGTGAGATTTAAGACATTTGTGGGCTGTTGGATTTCCGTATTCTAGAACAGTCAAGTGTTTAACCTATTATAAAAATAGATACCCCATCATGACGATTCCAAAATGATAAGAAACTCAAAAAACAGATTAATAACGAAAAAGATACGGTAAAAACAAGTTATACGTTAATAAACGGAGTCGTAAAAGAATTTTTATAAAAAAAATTTATAAAAATTATTCAAACAGCAAGTTTGATATTTTTAACAAATTATACATATTTTTAGGATTTCAAAATGATAAGAATCGTAATTTTTCAATTAATAACGAACGAGTTATGAATTTCGCGAGTTTACGACAATTAATACTTTTATAAAACTATTTTTATAAAAGTTACTGTTCATGACAGAAATAATTATTTTTTTAAACCTCATAAATAAGTAGAACTTTCAATTACGAGAACGTGCTCGAAAGAATCACTAAAAACGGAGCTATAACGAATAAAATATGACGTTTACGGGTTTTACAATAATTAAAACTATAAAAATAACTTTATAACTGGTGTGAACAGTAAAAAGTACTGTTCATCAGAGGGTCAAAAATATGAAAATGTCAAATTATGATAACTCGTCCTAATACGAAAGCGTGGGCATAAGAAACGTCAAAATCGGGCTTAAAACGCGAAAGTTACGTCAGTTTTACTAAAACGGTAATTATAAACGTTTTCACTTATTAAACACAATTTTACCAAAACAATTAGATGGTGATTGAACTATATAGACCTATATGTGATTATCAAAATACTATATTACTAGGGAGTTTCATAATGAGGCTCTTCAGGGTGGCGTATGACGAGTTGTTGGATTTTTAACGATTAAGTGTCTAGCACCTCATATACGTTCACTAACTAACATGACCACTTAAATTATGAATTGCCCCGAACGATAGAATAATGAGCTATACGACTATACATAATCAAAGTGTTATGTAACATATACACCTATATTGGTGAGAGTTGCCTTCGGATTCCTTCGTTCCGTATTTTATTAGTGAATACTTGTTTGATTACCATCACGTCAAGGAGGTGAGTTCATAGCCTCCTTTTTCCGAATATATATAATATAATATATAAAAAAAAAAAAAAAACAATTTTGTTGACAAAATCTACGGGGTGAATTAAATTGCGTGTTTGAACTATTGGACACAAGTGTTTTAAACTGTATGCTATCCAGATTACTGCCTGATTATTAATGCCTAAGTTACCTTATTGCCGTGAAGTCCCTACTTATCATGAACCGTTAATTGCTATTGTAGTAAGCGCGAGTGTTTGTGGGATAAGATCTATCGGGACTAGCAAGACTACCTTTCCTTGGGCCCACTAGTTTGATCAAGGTGCTTTAACATTTGAGAGGGTTAGGTTGTTGGCAGCATCCTATTTTCTGATTGGGCAACAATCCATGTTAAGGCTTCGTGTCATGAGCTTTAGTGCAAAATAAATGTTTTGGACTTCTGAATGTGTTTTAGAGTCTACTATTACTTCGATCTTGTGGTCCACCCTTTTTACTGATAAACCTATGATTTCACTCAACCTTTGTGTTGACTTTTAGCATGTAATTTCAGGTCCTTGGGTATGAAGATTGGACGGGAGCCATGGCGGATATCCATGAAGACGAATTCTGTGTTTTATCTAAAGTTTATGCAACTTTTATTATCTTTAAAAACTTAAGTATCTTTGGTATTATAAGCTTTTGTTTAATAAGAAAATGTTTTGACTGTTAAAACTTATGGGACCGAATGTAAGATCACATAATACTCAATCACAGATTTTCTAGTTGCCTTACACTTAGCCCAATGTGAATTAACAAAGATATTCAAATCTAAGTCAACACTTTTTCAAAAGCTTATACCCTTACCAGGTAAGTTATTGAGATATCTTAAAACTCCAAAGGCAAGCTTAAATAAGATTGAATATGAGCATGTATGTATTGACTTAGCACATGAACAACATAGCTAATATCAGGCCTAGTATTTATCAAATTAATCAACTTCCAAACTAGTTTTTGATAATTATTAATACCAGTTAAAGGCTTATCAACAACAGCTTCTACCTTTTTAGCAGTACTTACTTTCACCTCAATGGGGGTATTATTATGATTACAAGCCAACATAACAAACTCAGCTAGAACTTCAAGAGAATATTCATTTGGTTAGATACAAATTACCTTTGAACTTCAAAACTTCTATACCCAAGAAATACTTTAACTTCCCTAAATATTTGATCAAAAACTTACTCTTTAGAAACTCTTTGACTTTATTAATTTCATCTAAATCATTTTCAATTATCCCTATATCATCAACATAAACAAGCAATGCTATAAAAACATTCTATTTATTCTTAGTGAACAAAGAAAAGTCATTTTTGCTTTGCACAAAGTCATTTTAAATTAGCACATAAGTAAGTTTATCATTCAGTTTTCTTGGTGCCTGCTTTAAACTACATAAAGACTTGACCAGTTTACAAACTCAGTTATCAAATTTATCAAAATAACCATTTGGCAACTTCATGTAAACATCTTCAACAAGATCATCATATAAGAATGCATTATTTATGTCCAGTTGAAAGATAGGGCCAGTTATTATGCACATACATAACAAGCAAACATCTAATAGTTACAATCTTAACCATATGAGAAAAAGTTTCTTCATAATCAATACCCTTCTTTTGATTATAACTCTTAGCTACAAGTCTAGCTTTAAATCTTTCTACTTCACCACTAGACTTATACTTAACTTTAAACCCTATTAAGAACCTATGGCATTTCTTCCTTCAGAGGATCAGTAATAATCCTGGTTACATTTCTATTCAGAGCCTCCATTTTCTTGATTCATGGCATCTATCCATCTTGTATAACTAGAAGCCTCATCATAGGTCTTAAGCTCAATTATTTTGTTTATACTAGTAGAAAAAATGAAATTTTACAGACTCAACTTAGAATAATTCACATGACTGTCTATACTATACGTAACAACAGTGTTCAATTTAAAATCATGCAGTTTAGCAGGTAAGACAACTTTCCTAGAAGACCTTCTTAAACCACTACTCTGATTGTCTGGAATGTTAAAAATATTAAGCCCTTCAACATACTATTGAAACAATGGATTGAAATCATCATAAAAGTCATCACCATCAGAAAAATTATCAATATCGTCAGGCATTACATCATCCACCTCTTCATTGGTGGCTGGTTCTAGTGTACTAGGATGCCCACCTTCATCCATTTTAGTATCACCATTTTTCTTAGTACCTCCAGATGAATAAGGGTTAATTCTTTCCTATGTCTAATATTTTTATCTCTCCAATTATCATCATTGGGTTCATCTGACTTTGTCTCTTCATTAAAATTATTGAAAACATTTAAACTGACTATGTCTTGACTAATCATTTTATAACCTTTGTTTTCAGATTGATTTTTAAAAGAAAACACTATTTCATAAAACTTAACATCCCTTGAATAAAGCATCTTTTTATTGTCAAGACTATACAGTTTATACCCTTTTTTGCTAAAAAGGATATCCCTAAAAGACACATTTATCAGACCTAGAAGAGAACTTATCAGAATTATAAAGAACATTTGAAAAACATAAGCATCCAAATGTTTTAAGATGAGAGAGATTTGGTTCAATTTTATATATCAATTCATATGGTGATTTTCCAAACAACACAGAGCCTGGTAACTTGTTAATCAAGTACACAACAACTAATACACATTCAGTCTACATGTTCAAATGTATTCTCCTCTGAAACATGAGGGCTCTAGAAACATTAAGCAGATGCATATGCTTCCTTTTTGCTATCTTATTTTGTTGAGGGGTATACGCACATGAAGTCTAGTCTGATGTATTATACCATTATATTTAAAGAACTTATTCAAATTTTGATTCACAAATTCATTCCTATTATCAGATCTAAAAACTTTAACAGTTTTATTAAACTGGTTTTTAATCAGATTATAAAAAGTTTGAACATGTTCACAGACTTCATGTTTCCCCCTTAGCAAGAATACCCAAGCAGCTCTAGAAAAGTCATCAACAACAGTCAAGAAATACTTAACCTATTCTATACTAGTAATCTTATTAGGTCCCCAAACATCTAAATGAACAATATGTCCGTGATGCTCACTCAAAGAAAATGAATCCTTTGTTTGTTTGGTTTTATGACATACCTCATAGGACCAACATTATTTAAATTTTCAATGTCTATTTTTTTAAATTCTCAAGACTTGGTCAGAAGGATGACCAAGTCTATTATGCCATAAGCATTTAGACAAACAACAAGCCTTTAATGTTATTATTTGTAAGTTTTCTACTTGTGTCAAAAAAATACAAAACACCTTTTTCACTACCATTCTCCACTAAGGTCATTTGAATAGAATCCTAGATAAAACACCAATTCACAAATTTCACAAAATCCCTTAGTATATCCTTTCCACCGATTCTAAAAACACTATAAAACAAATCCTAAAAGATAGGGTGTTAGTGGTGCTATAATGTATAACACCCCGTGTTTTATGGTCATTATACGATGTCAATAAATTCACTATTTATTTTTAGTATTATACGTGTTTGCTTTTAAATCGTAATCGTTAAGTTAAATTGCGTAAGCTAAAAATTATTGTTCAATGTAAACGGGCATCAAACAATTAAATGTTTACATCAAGCAAGTGTTAAGTAATTATTTTGAGTATAATTATTAACTTTGTTTATTTTATTTTTATTGGTTACGTAAAGTGATTACGTTTCGCGATAAAATGTGTTTAGGCATTCTCGGAAACACTAAAACTTTTCTACGCTTCAAAAAATACCTACAATTATACTCAATACTCAAAAATTACAAAATATCATCACTTATATACATGTATAGCCGGATACATAAGGATAGAAACAAAGATATTATCCAATTTCAATCTACTTTCCTTGAAATCATGGGATGACTTCTACATTAGGGAACCAATAGATATTTTTTTACAAGCCTAATAGCATTAAACCATGACTTCCCTATAAATCCTCTTTGTGTCTCTTGACTAAGTCTTAGGGTATATAATGCCTTAGCTAAAAGACAAACACACACACTCTTATTTCCACGATGAAAACAACACAAAATCCTCTATTTTCTCTCCTTATAGGCCACGGCCAAAAACTCCCAACATAAACCATCCATACAAATTTTATTTACCATATTTCCAAGTGTTGCTACATCATATCTAAGATAACCTAAGATGTTTAGAAGGTTTGCTTTAAGGTTTACAATTGTTAAAGCGAGAAGGTTCAAGATTAGGGTTTTGGTGAAATTAAGGTTTTCAAGTGTTGAAAGCTAGGGTTTGTTTGCTAAACAAGGGTTTAGATCATATTGTTCATCATCCTACTTCATATTAAGGTTACCTAAAACTTTTAATCTCTCTACTTTTATGATTTTATGCATATATAATGTTTGTGTAGTTAATCACTATTAAAGGAACATAAGGAGATATAAAATAGTTTTTATTCTTGTTTATGGTTTTGGTAAACTTTGTCATATGATATATGGATGTTATGGATCATGTTATAAAGCAAGTATATACACTATATGAGTGTTGGTTAAGTTATATAAAGCACATATAAGTAAAAGTATATAAAGTTACTTATAAATGTTCATGAACAAATGAGTATGTAAACTTGATATTCTTGTGATTCTTGGATAATATATAGACTAATCATGGACTAGAGACCCTAAGGATGTAAGACATGTCATATTGAAGGTTGTAAAGGACTTGTAACAAAGTGGTTAAACTAAAAGGTTATAAAAATAACTTTTAAACACATTTTAACAAAATGGACAAAAGGGGCTGTTTGGAATTCGAACTTAACATATATATTTTATGATTTTATAAAATACTACATGTCACAAGGATCGTGGGCATGTAGAGAACTCGAAAAACCGATTTATAACGAAGGAGATACGCTAATTTTAAGTTACGCGTTAATTAAACGCATTTATAAAAACCAATTACTATTCACATTTATTGAAAATGTAAACATATTTTATCAGTTAGTACATAATTTTAGGATTTCAAAACAATAAGAATCATAATTTTATGATTAATAACGAAGGAGTTATGAATTGCGCGAATTTACAACAATAAATACTTTTATAAAACTATTTTTATAAAAGTTACTATTCATTTCAGACATGATAATTTTGAAAACATCATTAATTTGATAAAACTTTTAATTACGAAGACGTACTCGAAAGAATCACTAAAAACGGAGTTCTAACGAATAAAATACAACATTTACGAGTTTACGACGACAAATTTTATAAAAATAAGAGTTAAGTACATTTTTGGTCCTTGTGGTTTGGTGCGTTTTTTACTTTTGGTCCAGAATTTAAAAAAGGTTTGGTTTTGGTCTAAAAGACATAGTTTCGTTCCACTTTTAGTCCAAAAGACAAAGTTTCGTTACACTTTTGGTCCAAAAGACACAGTTTCGTTCCACTTTTAGTCCAAAAATTTTAGTCCAAATTTACGGAATTGGACTAAAAGTGGAACAAAACTATGTTTTTGAACCAAAACCAAACCTTTTTTGAATTTTGGACCAAAAGTGAAAACGCACCAAACCACAAGGACAAAAAATGTACTTATTTATAAAAGTATATGAACAGTAAAAATTATTGTTCATCAGGGGACTAAAAATATGAAAATGTAATATTTTGATAACTCATATTAATACGAAAGTGTGGACATAAGAAACGTAAGAAACGGGCCTAAAACGATAAAGTTACGTCGTTTTTACTAATGAAATATTTATAAACGTTTTAACTTTATAAATACGATTTCATAAACGCAATTAGATGATGATGTAGCTATATAGAATTATATATGGTAGTAGTTATTCAAAGTGCTTAGTACTTATATGGCTTATAATTAATTAGGTTGCATTTGGCGTTTATCTAGCGCATTTTCTGTGATATACTTGATATTCATTCACTCGAGGTGAGTTCATAGCCACACGTTTTACATTTATAATGATTTACAAGTTTTAGGGTGAGAAACATATGCATGCTTAACAAATTGGACGCAAGTGTACATTTTACTTGATTACGTGTTTGCCTAAGTAGCGATAACCCATTTGAGCCCATAATCATAAACTGTCAATTACTAGTTGTGAGCGCGAATGTTATAAATAGATCTATTTGGGATTGACATCCCCGTTCGGGTGATTAGCTATCACTGGACAAACGAACGTATACCATGTCGGACATAGGATGTTGCGGGTTAGAACATCATCACGGGCAATGTTGGCAATTTATATTGCATTTCATACATGTCGAGCTTCAGTGTCATGAGCTTAGGAAAACGTAATTACATTTTATGATGTTTGCATCTGTTGCATTATCATGGGGAAATCTTGCGGTCCTACATTATACATTTACAAACCTATGAATTCACTCAACAATATGTTGACGTTTTAAAGCAATGTTTTTCAGGAGGTCAATAAGGCACGAGGTGCAAGGGATACATTGGTGCTTATATTTTGGATGTCACATGCTAAAGATTTGGTTGCATTATATTTTGGGATAAATTGTTATGAACTAAAATCTTGTATTATGTATTTTGAACAAGTAAAGTTTCGGACTTTTGTAACAAATACTTTGCTAAATCCAATGTATCGGTTTTTAAACGACTTTTTGGTCGTTCTTATATATATATTGTGTTATTGATCTATGATATACCATCCCCGTACCCATATTCCGTTGCGATCCATTTTGAGGGTGTTACATAATGCACTTGCAACAACACTCCAATCAGATCAAGAAGATCTATATTGCCAGATATGCACAACGGAAACAATTTCAACAACCTATAACAAATACAAGAAAGGGTTAATAACAATTCTTGATAACATAAAACAGATTGAAGACAAAACCCTAATTTTGAATAATTAGGGTTTGTTCTAATTAATTGTCAAAATCAATAATTAATACCAAAACTAACTAAAAACTTCAAGAGTTAATCAAATAAGAACCTAAACTAGGGTTTGATACAGTAAACTCTAATTTTTTTAAAGAAATTAGATCGACCTAAAAAACCACCAAAAACACCATATCTTAACCCAAAAAATGTTGATTAACACTTGTTGATCAAGAATATCCACTTAGATTAAGAAACCCCCAATTTTTAAGAACCCTAAAAGTCAGAAAACACAATTAACTGTTACTTTTTACCCAAAACAACAATTCAACCATTAATCTTACAATAAACACTTCAAATAACACGATTGTGAACTCAAAACTCAAAACCCTAAAAATTATTGGAACTTTAAGTTTTGAAAAAGTTTTTAAACAATAAGATCTTACATCAAAGCCAACCCGACTCTGATACCATGTGAAATTTCGTACAAAAATCAACAAAAACTATTAAGAACATCTTAGATTGAATTCAACTAACCTTTCTGCTTATTTTATTCACAACATCAAACAACCACTTCAAATGTGATAACTGATTTTGAGTTCTAAACAATTACAAAGAAAGAAAAATTACACACATTAAAGTTCTCAAAGATTGAGAGAGAAATAACAAAGTGACGATATGAAGGAATAAGAGGTATCTCATTCCTTCAGGGTACGTTTGGTACGACTGAATCGCAAAGAATGGAAATGAAGTAAAGAATAGAATCGTAAAAAAGAGAATAGGTCCCAAGAAAGATGATAGATTCATATGTTTGGTACTCATTACAGAATCAATGTAAGGAATATCATGTTTTTAAAAAAATTGTACTTTGTAAAATCTTAAATTTAAAAAAAATTAAATCTTTTTTTGTACTTTTTATATTTAAAAAAATATTTTTCGTAAAAAATTTTACAAAAATTAAAATTTTTTTCGTACTTTTTAAATTTTATTTTTTGTTAAAGTTAATTTTTTTTCTACGAAAAATATAAATTTTTTCAAAAGTTCAGAAAAAATAAAAAAGTAAAAAAAATCGAAGTAAAACGTAAAAAGTTTAACTTTTTTATTTTTTCTTAATTTAAAAAAAAAAGTTGTTAAATTTAAAAAGTACGAAAAAAAATTAAATTTATTTTAAAAAATTAAGATTTTAAAAAGTACAAATTTTTAATTTTTTTTTTAACGAACAACAACGTAAATAAAAAGCATGTGACACACACATGATTTGACCATTTTTTTACATAATTTTTTGATTCTCAAGTTGGTGATTCTCACCATTCTCCACTTTTAAAAAAAATGAATTTGCTTTCCAAAAAAACATATTTTAATTCTCTATTCTTATTCTTTGATGTACCAAACTAAAGAAATATTTCTCATTATGTTTCTCATATTTCCATTCCATCATACCAAACGTCCCCTTAATACTTTTGATCTTGACCTAACTTCAACTTCCAGCTTCAACACTTAGCTCCACAACTTTTTGATATTGTCAAATTCAGTCCCTGCTAAGATAAAACTAAAACACACAATATCTAAAGTTATAATATAACTTACCTTTTCTTACCTTCTAGATATGAAAGTCTATCACGTATCAATCTCATAACAAGACTTTGCTTATACACTTTAACACTTAGATATTTATCTGCTACTAACAATGTTATTAGATATTTCTAACTCCATTTAACGAAAGTGTATACGAATGAAAAAAAGTGCAACAAATTTATGGGCCCATTCCTTTTCTAGTAGAGTTAATTGCATAAATGGTTTCTGTGGTTTGTCGGGTTTAACGAAAATAATCCCTAATATTTTTTTCTGGATCCTCTCCCTGTGGTTTCAACCCATATCGGGTTTGGCCCCTTGACTAAATTTTAAGTTGGTTTGACCATTAAGTGAAGGTTCAGATGGCTGAAATGACATAAATATCCTCTTACGTTTAAAAGTATGGTCCATGTGGTTTCTGGAATATCACAGATTTAGTCCATAATTTTTTTTATATTTTCTTTAACTTTCTAATTAATATGTGTGTTAATTTTTTTTGATTAAAAATTATTCAAAATATATCTTGAATTAAGAAAATTTACAAAAAAATATTTTAAAAATATACGTTATTTTTCAAAGATTTAAAAAATTTATGTTAGAATATTTAAAAAAATATTGGCAAATTTTTCACAAAAAATTTTCGAATATTTCTTACATATTTTTTGGCATAATTTTTTTTGTAATTTTTCAAGACATTATTCAAAATTAGTTAAAACTAATTTGTAAAAAAGTTGTCAAAAAATACGCAAAAGTTTAAATTATTGTAGGGATTTTCTAAAAAAAATTGTTAGACATATAACGAAAAGTTTTTAAAAAATTATGTAAAAATTTAATGAAAAATTCCCGGTCAATTTTTAACGAAAAATTTTCAGTCAATTTTATGTTTAAAATTTAATAAAATTCTATTTAAAATTTTCGGTTAAATTTTTTTAGAATATTATATGGATATTTTTAAATGTCTTTTTAGTATTTTTGAACTATATCTTGAAAATTTTAAAAAATATTCAAAAATATAAAAACAAACTATATATTTTTAAATATTTTTTAAATGAATTTTTTGTAAATTTTCTTTATTCATAAAATATTTTGAATCTTAATGAATAATTTTTAATTGAAAAAATTGTCGTTTATATTAATTAGAAAGTTAAAGAAAAAAAAAATAGAGACTAAATCTGTGATATCCCAGAACCAATAGGGACCATACTTTTAAACGTAAGAGGGTATTTATGTCATTTCAGCCATCTGAACCTTCATTTAACGGTCAAACCAACGAAAAAGTTGGTCAAGGGACCAAACCCGATATGGGTCGAAACCACAAGGAGGGGATCTGAGAAAAAAAAGTTTAGGGACTATTTTCGTTAAACTTGACAAACCACATAGACCATTTATGCAATTAACTCTTTCTACTAATTGAATCTCTCTCTATGTTAATATTATTGTCCACGTTTTTTTTAAGATGTTTCAAATTAATTATCACTATTAAAAATAGATAGGAAAATTTGATGTAGATTATCATGTTACTCTTAGGTGATGTTTGAAATAGACTTAATATGAAAAAAACTGAATATATTAAGTCATATGAAAATTGTTTGTTAATGACTTAATTGAAAAAGATGACTGAAAATATAAAATGATAAAACTGAGGTTGTCCACATTAAGTCATCTGTTGATTAAACACGACTTAATGAAAAAAATTAACAAACAGGTCCTTACTTGATATTATTATTACAAACTTAAAAAAAAAACTGTAATTAGTTATATAAAAATAAACTATAATAAAACATAGAAAAAAATAATAATTATTATATTTTTTTTAAACAGTATACTTTTGCGAATTAGTCCTTTGAAACCTTAACTTTCACTCCCCCAATTTAACAAACAAACACAGTGACAGTCAATATTCAAACCTTTTTCCTTCCTTCGTTTTTAGTCATATCAACAACACTCAAACTCATTCATTCATTCATTCGTGCCCTTCATCATCGTTTACATCGAATCAAACAATCTTAAAATCGGTAATCATTCTCACCTCGTTTTTTTTTATCAGATCCGTAATAGTTACTCCATTTAGTTTAGATTCATAACATGCGATACTATATTTATTAATGTTTTTTTATTTTATTGTTCTTGTCACAGGTGAACTATTAATATCATTACATAAGTTTAGATTTCGGTTTTAGGTTAGTTAGGTTATTAAGGTTGCTAGTTTAGTGGAATGTTAGGTAAGGAAGACGGTGGTAATGGAGGTGATGATAATGATGTTAGTGGTAATCGACAAAAGTATTGGCGGTCGGCTTCGTGGTCGTCCTCACGAATGTCGTTACCGCCGCTAGTTCCGGATAGTGACAAAGATAGCTTAGATGGAAATGGATGTAATAGGAGGATTGTACCTCCGTTGATGCCTAGGTCTAATAGTAGTAAGGGACAGGGTAGGTCGCTTTTGCCGCCTCTTTCTATTGCTAGGAGGAGTTTAGATGAGTGGCCGAAAGCGGGGTCGGATGATGTTGGCGAGTGGAATGTTCCTAGTACGCCTAGTGGCGATAGGTTGAAACTTGATTTGTCCACTATACAACGAGTTCCTGATAAGAATGCTACGTTAGGGAAACGTGAGAAGATTGCCTTGTTTGATAAGAAGTGTTCTAAAGTTGGGGATCATGTTTTTGTTGGCGGTGATGCGGTTGCCAAGGATAAGAATATACTTAAGCAACATGGGATTACACATGTTTTGAACTGTGTTGGGTTTGTTTGTCCCGAGTATTTTAAGGAGAATTTTGTTTATAGGACTTTGTGGTTGCAAGATAGTCCTTCGGAAGATATTACGAGTATTTTGTATGATGTTTTTGATTACTTTGAGGATGTTAGAGAACAAAATGGAAAGGTTTTTGTTCATTGTTGTCAAGGGGTTTCTCGTTCCACTTCGTTAGTCATTGCTTATCGTATGTGGAGAGAAGGTCAAAGTTTTGATGACGCCTTTCAGTATGTGAAGAAAGCTAGAGGAATCGCTGATCCTAATATGGGTTTCGCGTGCCAGTTGTTACAATGTCAAAAAAGGGTACACGCTTTTCCTTTAAGTCCGAGTTCATTACTTAGGTTATATAGACTTGCCCCTCATTCGCCATATGATCCGTTACATCTTGTCCCAAAAATGTTGAATTCGCCTTCTCCGGTTGGTTTAGATTCTAGAGGTGCGTTTATTGTACATGTACCCTCAACGATCTATTTGTGGGTGGGTCAGAAATGTGAATCTATTATGGAACGGGATGCAAGAGGGGCGGTTTGCCAGATAGTTAGATATGAAAAAGTTCAGGGACCGATACTTGTGGTTAAGGAAGGAGAAGAACCAGCTTACTTTTGGGATGCTTTTTCGACTTTCATACCTTTAATGAACGTTTTTGAGTCATCTAAAGCTTCTCCGGGTAACAGAATGATTGATTCATATAATGTGGACTTTGAGATATTCCAAAAAGCAATTACTGGCGGATTTGTTCCACCATGTGCATCCTCCGAAACCGAGCAGGAGATGCACCTTCCTGCCAGAGAAAATACTTGGAGTTTATTGAGGCGCAAGTTTGTGTCTGGGAATATGAAGGAATTTGTCTTGGCTTCTAAGTTATCAAATTTATCACTTGTTTCAACCAAACTTTCTCCTCATTCGATATCCAAAAATTCAGAGTTTATTGATGTCAATTTTACCTCCAACAAACGCGCAGAGTCGATATTTTCACCATCAAAAAGGTCTTCTCTTTCTATAGCTGAACGTAGAGGGGGTACCCCTCCATGTCTTAAGTCGCCAGTGATGAACGAGGATTCTCAAACCCTTGATCATGGGATACTTGAGACAAATGACACTCACAAGGGCCCAAATAAAGAGTTACTGCCTCAAGATGATCCATGTTCTAAAGGGTTGGATGGGGAAAGCGCTTTTGGCCAAACTTCTGTCGAGTCAAATAAAATCAATATAGTGGAGGAGAGTATAAATCAAATAGTTGTGGCACGTGAGTGGCCGAGTTTGGTGAAGGTTCCGAGGGTTGATTATCGCAATTTGGGGTCCCGAAAGATGTTTATTTTCACTGCTCCTAGTTCAGATTCAGGAAAATTAGGTCAGTGTGATCATTATGTATGGGTAGGAAAAGATTTTAGGCATCTGGATGACAGCAAGAATCCACCTGCAACAAGCGAAGGGTGTGGTGACCCGTCAGATTTTGACATGAAAAAAGTTGTTGAGGATGTTCGCGTTCAAATGAGCTTGTCAGAGGACGCTCGTATCAAGGTACAAACTGTTTTACAAAATTATATACTTATCTTATGGTTTATAGTGAAAGCTATGCAAAAGGGTCTCTCTTTCCATATACATATGTAGTACGTGATGTTATGTGAGTTATTAACCTGATAATGACACATGTTTCACTGTAGATGTTATTGCGCTATGAATTTTTTTGCATATTTAGCCAAACTAAAGTGAAACTTTGATGACTCTTAACATGACTAAGATGTTTGGTGTTTGGATCGTTGTGAATTTCAAAAGTTTATTGCTGTGAGTTTTTAAGTGATCCTGTGCTAATTCAGATAATCAGTTGTTTATAATAGTGTAGCGGTAAGATGGTTAGTATTAGATCTGGTTCCCACTCAACTGTCTCTTTTTTCTGTTCTTGGCCTTAAGTACTCCAGACGAATCAGATGTTAACGTTTACCAAACATCCTGCAAAGTGTGAAGTCACAACATTCGATTATGAAAGTTGAACACACTCAGTACTAGAAGTCACAATAATTCCTTGAAATGAACACTCAGACACGCTGTATGAGTTTTTGAATAGGACTGATAGATGTTTTTGCTGCAGGATGAAAATGTCAATACTTCATGCATGATATCTAGAATTTTTAATTTACCGTTTTAACTTTCTAGGTTGTGAAGCAAGACAAAGAATCTTCAGAATTCCTGGCACTGCTGAGTTCTTTGTAGCACAAAGTAATGAGCGGTCCTGCAATCTTCCATGATTCTTCTTAAATCTGCACCATTGACAATATTGAAGTGAAAGTTGGCGGATCATGCATGAAGTGGACATGGAATTACCGAGGGTTTTACCATTTTTTACGGTTGGTTGCAACAACATCCTTATTGGATTGTTTGAAAGAATATGAGGTGGCTCTTATGTAGCAAAGTTTCTTTGAAACGGAGCTGCTCATTTGGTCTTTGTCATTGTTGCAACCTATTCATTTGGTGCAGAATATTGATGTACTTCGGTGTTATCGAAGGATATGTTAGAGCTAGATTCATAGTTGGACTTTTTTTTCTTTCTGCAGAATTTCTTATTGCAAGGTTTCAGTTGGCTTTTGTCTCTTAGCCGTAGTGCATTGGTCCAACTGATGGAACTAGCTGTATATTGCTTTGTAAGAACGGTTCCAATTTCCAAACTAAGTGATAAATTTACTGCAGTTTTGCTGCCAAAGTAGTCTTCTTTGTCTGTTGTATGTTGATTAATCAGTTATTGTAGTAGGGAAAATTAACTGAACAAGTAAAAACTAATCTGGTTAACCCCTCAACACCTTTTTAATCACTTTGAATTTTATAAACAAAGTATACATTAGTATTTTTTACTGTATTAGTGAATCAACTCTTAGAATAATTGACTAATTGTTGAATATTTTTAATCGCGTGATTTAGGAGGTGGTAAATCCTTAAATATATTCTGAGCAATCATAAGCTGTTCAACTGATTTTTCCTTTAGCTACCCCCTTTTTCTTTGTTATGATATGCTAACACAACTTGAGCAAATTAACCTTTCTAAAGAATGTTATCTCTGATTGTGATATGTCAGCATTTGGAAAGTTAATAAATCTATGTTAAAAATGTGTCCATCCATTGTCAATATACTGAAACAAACTCATATTTGACTGAACAATTAAGTTGAACAAAAGATCCCGGCAGGTTTATGTTACAGGAATTTGAAAAGATCCCAGAAATCAAGACCCATAAACTTGGACATTAAAACAATAGCTTTTCATATTCATAACTGAACTCATCCTCAGGTTTATAAATAAAGATCCAATTTTACATGTCTAAATCAACTAAACAAAAATGGCAGCCTCTTCTTCTGATTCAACCAAAGTAACTCTAAAGCTTCTCATTGACACCAAATCCAAGAAAGTTCTTTTCGCCGAGGCGAACAAAGAATTTGTGGATTTTCTCTTTCATATCCTTTCTCTACCCGTTGGTACTGTGATCAAGCTTCTCAGAAAGAACTCGATGGTGGGTGCACTTGGAAACCTCTATGACAGCATTGAGAACTTAAGCAGTACCTATATGCAATCAGATCAACTGAAAGAAGCTGTTTTGAACCCCAAGGTTACAAAGTATGATCAAGTCCCACTTTTGTTAGCTAATGATGATGGTCCAGTGGCTGGGAAGTTTTACAGGTGTCCCAGTAATTGTTATAACTATGTAACTGATGACCCTACTTCAAAGTGTCCTCATTGCAAGTCTCAGATGAGCACCGTGTCGCCGTATGTGGCTGGTGGTGGTGGGGTCAAAGGGGCAGTAGAGGGTGGTGGATTTGTGAAAGGGGTGGTGACTTACATGGTTATGGATGATCTGGTGGTCAAGCCCATGTCCACTATATCTAGCATCACCATGTTGAATAAGTTCAATGTTAAGGAAGTTGGTGCTCTTGAGGAAAAGATGGTCTCGTTGGAAATGAAAGAGGTATGCTTTCTTTGTTGTATAAGTACTGTACTACTAACAATTGCAAACTTGATACTGCGAAACAGGTTTGGGTCAAATTAAGTACTTAAGCACGGGTCGAACCGACCCACACACTTGGTCGTCCGTTCTATGTGAATTTTTATATAATAACTTTCTTAATATAATTACTAAGTTTAGGATGCTGCATAAATGTTCTAAAAGTTTTGTTTGTGTTTTAGTCAGGCATGTAACTTCACTCATTTGATTCCTCGGAGAGATAAAATATAACACAAATAAACCAATTTATAAGTAGAAGTTGAAATCGTTGCATTCACATTTACTTAATATTTCCAAACTCTCATCATTAGTTTCATTATTATGTGATGTTTTTGTAGGGTCTGATGTTGCTGAAGGCCTCTTTTCAGTGCAAGAATGTGCTTACCAGTGTCTTCCTGTCTTAAAGGTGCTGTCCTGCTTGAATAAAGACCATGAAACTTTTAATGGACTGTTTGTTTGTTTTCAAGTTTGTTTAATGTTTCTTTCTTGGGTGATGTTCTTGGTTTCAAGTTTGTTTGAAGTGTTTTGCTAGTCAGAATAATTCTTGTTCGTATGTAGAACAAAGAAGATTTGCATATGAGCCAGAATAAAACAAAACGTAACTCAATGATCAATGTTGCATTGTAATTTTGTTCTACCCGACGACAGAGTTGCCGTTCTCTACCTCTTTTCCTTTATAGACCAGCCGCTCTTTAGTCAAGAAGTCGTGTCGCGTGACAACTAACTTGTATCATGATAGTAAACACCAGATAACTTGTTCAAGATAAAAAGTGTTGATTTATCACAACTTTAAACAAAAGCCTAAACCACAACTCACAAGGTCTTATAGCTGAGAAGGGCAACATGACATAAAAAATTAAGAATAAACATATGTACATAACGAAATCCAACAATTAGTTTTAAAAAAAAAAACTATACTGTTTAAAAAATAGATAACAGAAATGAACCATCTTTGAAACGATGTATCTTTGTGATATAGGTTTTTAATTGCCTTCTTAACAACACAATGTGTCAACAACGTGTTCCAGGTTGAATATGATGCGTCGGGACTTGGTATTGGAGGTTTGTTGAGTCAAAATCATAGGCCTATTGCTTTCTTTAGCGAAAAATTTAACGAGGTACGTCGCAAGTATTCTACTTACGACTGAGAATTCTATGCCATTGTGCGAACCGTGGAGTATTGGCGTCATTATCTACTACCAAACGATTTCATTCTTTTTTCAGATCATGGAGCTCTCAATTTACCGGGGAAACCCTTTACCCAAAAAAATGTCTCAACAATATCAGACTTGACTTAACGGTGACAGTTTGACCATCTCCACGTCAATGTACACATGAACATTTATTCTCATCATTTTTACCGTCCGTGGTTACCGACTTACCGCCGGTTTACCATTTACATATACTACACTTAAACATAAATCTTCACACAACACACTAACACACACAAATAAATTTTGTTACGTTCGGTGATCCAAGGCACCGATTTCCCTTTTTTTCCCTTCGCACCGATTCTTGGAGATGCGTAACAATGGTTCACGAGTGGTGTGGGTGCCAACTAAGCAAACCACGCTTCACATGTCTCATTCATTAGTTATCTTTCTTCATCTAAAGCAGTGACTTTGCCATGTGTGATCAGAGCCGTATACGAAGGTGTGTGAAGTGTACTACCGCACATATGGCTTCAAAGTTTTAAAAGCCTCAAAATATATACCTCTTTATATAGCCGTTGCCTCAAAATTCATTTTCAACATCAAAATGTTGACAACATGTGAAATTGTACTATATACTAAAGATCAAAATTTTATTTTGTCATTTTGTGTCTTTTTCTTGGGCTCCCACTTTGGGCCGGTTTATTGGGCTCCCACTTTGGGCCGGCCCAAGTGGTTTTTTTAAATAAAAATTGGTTTGCATAAAATAAGAAGAAAAAAATTATAAAAGTATCGATTTATTTGGATAAAAAAATACCCGCGGAAATATCTTTGATACCTAATAACTTTAAAATAATCGACAGGGTCAGAAACGTACAACTCAGCTCATATAAAAAAACAACAAAATATTAAACACGAGACCGAAAAAATAAATCCGAAAAAAAATTAACGGCCGCAGCAACGCGCGGATAACCAGGCTTGTTTTGTTCTAAATATTAGTAAGCTTAGCTTTAAGTGCGAAAGAATGATAAAAATTCATTAAAATCAAAATATTATTAATCGTCATGTTTAGTTATCATATAACTGTTTTGAAGCTACGACACTGTGTTTAATGATTATATATTCTAAATAATTTGTAAGAAAACATATTTATCTATATAATAAAACCCATCATGGGTGAGGACAAAAAAAATGTGGGTATCCTTTGGGCTAACAATATGTTATCAAAAAAGGTATGTGTTGGGCCGATGTATTGGGTTTTGTATGCTAATGATAAGTCAATTGCAATGACACATTAACACACCAAACTATAACAAACAAAAGGAAATAACCAGAAACCATAATATCATTTAATTAAATCCAATGTTTTGAAAACCGGGTTTCAAATTGACTGGGTCGAGTCACCGGATCACTGGGTTACGGGTTCAACCGGTTCGACCACCGGGTCAACTCGGTTTAAAAAAAAATAGTATTTGCAATGATACGAAAAATGTGTATATATAAATCATGAATATACCTTATATTTGAGTCTAAAAATGATTTACAAACAAATATAACATATAACAAATAAAATTACCTCGCAAATATATATAAAAAAACTTGCTTTATTTGTACAAAAACATGGAAATACCAAAACCCGGCCGGGTCTCAAGAACCGGGTTGACCCGGGTCACTTTAAACCTGACGTGTCTAACCGGGTTTCGAAAATATGAAACCCGGTTTAATTTGACCCGTTTTTTCAACCGGTTGCCCAGACGGGTTGAACCGGGTTTCAAAACATTAATTAAATCACCCACAAGTTAAGCCACCAATTTCTATACCACAACAAAACATATGGGCTAAAAATAAATAGACACAAAAAAGAATCTGTTTCAATATAAGACAAACAGAGAATACATGAGCTAAAAAAAACTCACACTATAAAGGCCGAACCGTTTCAATATAAAGCAAGCCCCGCCGCAACGCGCAGGCTCGTTAGAAGAACAAATAATGTCTCTTACAAAAAGATGCACATCATATTGAATTATTGATGCACCCTAAAAAGTTAAAAATAGTTTTGACAACCAATGAGGCCCAAAAAAGAAAGGGCTTATAATAGGCTTTACTGGATTGGGTCAAACTCATCCCTATTTTTATAACATCCTTAAACAAAAACAACAAGAAGAAAACCTGAGTTGTTCACAAACATCATTTGCAGCGGCTGCCTGCTTTCTTTGTCTTTCCCAATTTTCAACTCTTAATTCATTGGTATTTTCTTTTCTCTTTATATTTCATAAATTTACTTCAGTTTTATACAATTTCAATCTGTTTATATAAATGAATACATACTTTAAAAAATTTTGAAGCTAAAGTTTAGAAGGGTTTTTATTTTTGTAGGAGAAGAGGTGATGGTGGTGCCAGCTCAGCTAACAGCAGAGGCTGTGAATCAGTTAAGGGAAGGTATTGATTTGATTTTGGGCCGATGGAGTGCTCTTCAAATGGCCATTCATAACGAATGGGGTGGCCGCGATACCAGCCAGAAGGCTCAACAGCTTGCTACTGATATCTATCGTTGGCTCATTAGGCCTGCTGGTATATATTTATATAAAGTTTTGTTTTTTATTTATTGAAATTAAGTGTTTATAGGAGTGTGTGTAATTGATTGGTTTAGGGGTGTTCGTTTAAGCTTATATAGCGGGCTTTTGCCTAATTTGGTTTTCGGATCATGTTTCATAAGCCACAAAAAGTGAGCTTATGAAAAAAAGGACAAAAACCAAATAAGCCACAAGCCCGCTGTATGAGATTAAACGAACACCCCCTTGTTGGTTTCTATTTTGGTAACCAAGATTTATCATTTCTCGAGTATAAAGTCAATGGCTTTACTTGTTTGATGATTGTTGTGTCGTGTTTGGACGTGCTTGTAAAATGATTGAGCAGGCTAATCGGGTTTGCATGTTTAGTACTAGAATTTACCACGGTTATGTTTTTTCGTTGTTTTGGTGAAAGCAATCAGTTTTGTAGTAATTGCTTCTAAAATGTTGATTTTTTGTAAAAAAATTAAAAATTATCGTGCTTTCAAAGTGTCAGACTTAATTGTGATGTTTAAATGGTTTAACAGAAAAATAGACGTGTTAATTTATCTTCTTGAACTTTAAGACATACGAGTAATTGTGATGGTTTAATTATGACGTGTAAGTAATTGCTCCTGTAATGTTGTTGACAACTAGAGAAAAAGACTTATTTTTGTATGTTCTTGAACTTTTAGACATAATTGTGATTGTTAAATGGTTTAACAAATATTTGTTTAGAGCTAGCTACAAAGGCAGGTGTCAGATTGTTTCCATCTTTTAGTGGAATGTTCGTTTTTTTTGTCTAACACTTGGGCTAGCCAAAAGTTTTACGGAAATTGTTTGGCTATAATGATAAATATGTAAAACACATTTCTCTTAAACTCGATAAATGGTTACTTTTCTCAGGCATATAAACTATGAACCGTGGATCAGGGCTATTACTTCTTGATTATTGTTAAAATGTGCTTTTATGCCTAGGAAGGCTACTTAGTTACTGAAATGACTCTTGCGGTTCATTGATTTTATAACTGTGTTACACGGCAAACCTTTTGGTCTCCATTGTTGGATGTGTTAACTCTCGTGGGAGCTTTTAGATTTAAAATCATTTCGTTGTGCTTGTTGTTTGCTTTTAGGGGTTTTCTATTGAACCTGCATCGTTCTGTGCATGTATCTCTTTTATGACGATAGTTTTCTTGGCTAATTTTCAGAGGCATTGTACGTGGATGAATTGGAGAATTTACTTGATGATTTCATGCTCTCTCTTAATACCGAGATTGATGACGGTAGCATTGAGGAGGTAATCTTCTTTTAAATAACCGATTTAGTTACGTAGTAGTATTATATATGTATGAATCATGCAAAATAGTAACATCATGTGGTTTGTATTGTTTCCAACTTTCAGAAAGCCATCTTCGTTTGTATATCTTGGTTTACTTCAGTTATTACCAAAATTCTAAAAAGATCGTCATTCTTGTATATTTCATAAAAGATGTCCTTTGATTCTCTTTGGCTATATACATGGTTTGTAGTTGCCTAGTTGGTCTTTATGTAACATGACTTATTGACTAAAGAAAAGTATCACAGGTGGCTTCAACATGTTTAATTACTACTATATTAACATTGTTTCAAACTGTCCAACTAGTTTACTGATTGCTTTTACACATAAAGAATTGTTCTCTTTTAAATTGTTCTTTGACATCGAGTGTTTATATGCCTTGTATCTTGATCAGTTGCTCGTATATGTATGTCTCCTTAGTATATTTGAAATTCTATGCAACCAGATAGCAGACAATCTAATGATCATGCATGAAGAATGTTTGGAAGGTAACTTTGCCTCGATTGAAAGACTAAGGCAGTCAATTCCTATTCCGCCCCTTCCCGTGCATGTAAGTTCCATTTGAAAATCAAGCTCATTTAATTTGTTTTTGGACACCCTTATTTCTTGTAGAACACTTCATATATTCTTGTCAGTTATTATCAATAACAAGCTACTTGGTTTCAAATATAATCTGAGACGTTATTGTTCCCTTTTTAAGTGTGAGATTACTATGAGCGAGAAACTAAAGTATTTTTTAATTCTTGTTCATGTAATTTGTCAGGTTATGGGTTGCGAAGACGATTCAGACACAACATCAAGTTCAGGGGATGAGTCCATGGAGATGGGAGATGATTTTGACCCGGCTTCAAACATGTCGGAGATGGCTATTAGTGAACCACCGCGGGCACCTGCACCTGCACCTGCACCAACGGTGGATGCAGATGGCTGGACAACTGTTACCTCTAGGAGAAACAGAGGCGGCCGACACTGAGATTGTGTCGTTTCATAAATATAATATCTATAGAACTCATTTTTGGGAAAGATGGTACTTTAAATACAAGTATGTAGTGCTTTTAAGATTTTTCATTTGTGCGAGTTTTATTTTGCAGTGTGATTAGACGAAGTTTTGGTGCTTGCTCTGACAGTTATTTAAAATGCA
The DNA here is from genome assembly GCA_026074375.1 of Tanacetum coccineum. NCBI lineage: Eukaryota > Viridiplantae > Streptophyta > Magnoliopsida > Asterales > Asteraceae > Tanacetum > Tanacetum coccineum. The sequence continues at coordinate 33,400 of BQNB010052979.1, forward strand.
GTTAATTTATGTGGTTTAATTGATGTTGAATTAGATGGTGGTTCAAGCAAATTGTATGATTCTTACTATGATTATATTTAAGGGTTGTGTTTTTGTCATTTCTATCTTTGATGTAATGTTTTTTTCTATAAGGCTTGCAATTGACCTCGTGTGCAAGTAGAACAGGAACATGTGATGCTACTTTTGATCTCCGTGTATCTTGACTCACGAGGTTACTCGTTCTGGGAGACGAACGCAGGTCGATGAACACCAATGTCACTGGATTTTTTCCCACCTTTTGTTTAACAGCTTCT
>BQNB010052980.1:0-40236 GCA_026074375.1 Tanacetum coccineum
AGAACTGTCTGATGAACAAGCTTTTCGGTTACAAACTTCACACCTTAATACTGACCAATCTGTTTCTTCGCTTGTCAAAATTAAAGATCCTCGAGAACTTCCTAAGGTAAGCCTGGTTAATACAAGCCTTAAAAAGCTTAAATACCATCTTGGCCAATTTGACAATGTAGTGAAAAGGCAGACAACGCTTGATGCTTTAACAAAAGGGGAATGAGGGTTTGAACACACATAAGCTGTTTTTCTAAAAGAAATAATTCCACTTTAAATGACCTTAAAAGACATATTTAATGTTTTTGATAAAGATCTTTTAAATGAGATAACGGAAGTACAAACAGTTTTTAACCAGATGGAACCTGCTGTTCAATAGTATCATGTAGACAAACAGTGCTTTGAAATTCAAAAGAAACAATTTTTGATTGAAAACGGTTGAATCTTGGATCAAATCATTTCTCAAGATATTGTGAATATTGTTGTGAATTCTTCGTTGGATATAAATACTTCCGTGAATGTGAATTCTTCTGTTGCTATGAATGATTCTGTGAATTATGTGGAAATGTGCAACAAGTGTCTCGAACTTGAAGCTGAGCTTATCAAACGACACAACATGGTCGAAAAAGATGAGTATAATAGACTTTCGAAAAGCTTTTCCAAACTTGAACAACACTGCATTTCTCTTGAACTTGCAATGCAACTCAATAAAGAAATTTTTCAAAAGAATAACACATCTGTAAACCAAACTGAACCTTCATTTGATCAGTTGTTTGAATTGAAGAATTTGAAAGCTGAGCTTCAAGCAAAAGACACGTCAATGGAGAAGTTGAAAGCAAACATTAAACGTTTGAATAAAACTTCCACCATAAACAATGTGAAAAAGGACATAGATGAGATTGAGACCATCAACATAGAACTGGAACATAGGGTGACAAAACTTATTGCTGAGAATGAGCATTTAAAACAGACTTATAAACAACTCTATGATTCAATTAAACCATCACGTGTTCGGGCTAAAGAACATGCTGAATCGTTGGTCAATCAATTAAATCAAAAGTATGTTGAAATTACTGATTTAAATGCTTAAGTCCAGGAAAAGGTTTTTGTCATAACAGCTTTAAAAAATAATCTTAGGAAATTCAAAGGTAAAGACATAGTTAACAATGCTGCCCAGGTGTCAAATGCTACCACTATTGCTCCAGGAATGTATTAGCATGACCAAGTAACTTTGGCTCCTAAGGATAAGAATAATAGGGAAACTCACATATACTACCTTAAGCACACTATGGAACAAGCTGCTATTCTTAGGGAGATAGTTGAACAAGCCAAATCACTAAACCCTTTAGATAGTGCATCTTACTCTGCCTGTAAGTATGTTAAGCTGATTCAAGAGTTGCTAGGATATGTTAGAGATACTTGCCCTGATATTCACAAATCTAGTGAGAAATTAGTTGTTGTCACGCCTATCAACAAAAAGAAAACAGTTAGGTTTGCTGAACCCGTCATATCATCAAGCACATCCCAAAAACAGTTAGGCTCTTCCCAAACAAAGACCAAACAGACCACTAACAATTCTGTGTCAACTTCTACAGGAGTAAGCCGGTCTACTAAATCTAGCAGGTCAAAGTCTACAGACAATACAAAGAATGATAGGATCCTGCAGATTTCAAGTAGTACCCAGAAGAAGAATAAAGTAGAAGCCCACTCTAGGATAGTTAAGTCATGTTTGAATAAACCGAATTGTGTTGTTGAACCATCTGGAAATGCAAATGTGTAGCATTCCAAATGAAATACAAATTCTGAGCTAATGTGCGTTAAATGTAATAGTTCTATGTTTGATGATAGACATGAATTGTGCTTTTTTGAATTTGTTTCTGATATGAATGCGAGTTCCAAATCTAAGTCTGTTAAGAAAGCTAAAAAGAAAGAAGAATGGAAACCTACAGGAAAAGTGTTTACTAAAATTAGATATAACTAGAGACCCACAGGTAGGACTTTCACTTTAGTCAGAAATGCGTGCCCTTTAACTAGGATTACCGCCACTAATAAAGTGCCTATTAGGGAACCGATTCCTCAGGAAGTAATTGCACAAGAATATGTAGTGACTAAGGTTTATACTAGGAGACCTAAGGTACCTAAGACTAATGGTTCTATTAGCAAACCTAAGATTGCAAAATCTGTGATTTCTAACAAAACGGAACCCAGTACATCTCGAGGATCCAATACTTCAGTTGATCCATCTTCTTATTATGTTGATCTCAGGTTGTCTAAATTTTTTTGTGGTATTTGGACTCTGAATGCTCAAAGCACATGACCGAAGATCGCTCTCAGCTCACCAATTTCGTTCACAAGTTTCTCGGTATTGTCAAGTTCGATAACGACCAGATTGTAAAGATTATAGGGTTTGGTGACTATCAGATAGGGAATATCACAATTTTAAGGGTTTATTATGTGGAATGATTAGGTGTAGTATATTGGATATCATAACACAAGCATGGGAGATTGGGTTGGCCAATTTTGTAGAGAGAGAAAGTGCTAGTTCTAGTGAGAGAAACATCTTATAGTGTGTGTATATTAAAATGAACAACCAACCCCTTCCCATGGCTGGAAAGGGGTATTTATACAAGTGTTTTGGTGCCCCTAAATGGGCCATAGAGTGGGCTAACAAGTGGGTAAAAGGACCACGAACCCAACACCATAAGTCGTAAAAAGCGGTAACTTAAACGATTTAATACTAAGACTACCGAGCAAACCTATGCTGAGATATAACACCGGTTGACCGAGTCCTTTTACATGGATTTCATAATCCTAGACAATCTCCGCCCTAAGGAGGTCACCCCAGAAAATAAAAATTGAATCCTAGCATTAAATTTGAATGTAATCTTTGAATTCTGCTTGTAGGCTTTGATTCTTCAACATTCTGTCTTTGTACATCAAGAAGTAATCTTTAGCTTTGTTTCCTTGGACTTGAGTGATATCTTTGAGCTTTCTTGAATCATCATCTGCAGTAAAATCCTTAATCATTCCTTGTAGTGGAGTATTGCCTTCGATGTGATGTTGTGACCTTTGGACCCTGCATGCTCAACTTTTCTTGATCATGATATTACTTCTTAGAGGTTTGCGAAGCTGTATTGTAGGTCCTTCAGTTGTGATGAAGCATTAATTAGAAACATTTAATGTGAGCATAGGGTTGTGAATTGACACCACTGAACGAGTAATCTCCATCTCCATCTTTACTTGACCTTGAATAAAACAGTTAATAATACAGCTCGTGGGCGAACATGGCTTTGCATTCGCCCGGAGTATGTTTTTTTATTTTGACTTTTTATAAAAACTAATTATTGGAACTTATAAAGGACATGTTTTTGAGCACTTTTTATAAAAACAACTTAGACTGAAACTCACTAATAAGCTCTAAAACAGCTTAAGAACAAGCTGTTACAGTAAGTGATGGCTTAAGCTTTCTTTTGCTTGTTTGGACTTAAAAGCTTGCACTAGCTTTAATATAAGCTCATTTTTGAAAACAAAAGAAGTTCTAAGTAGCTTATGATATGCTTAATCTAATAATGACTAGAAAACTTACCTGAAAACTCTTTAAGCTATCTAAATTTTAAGCTAAACACTGAAAACTAAGGAGAAAACTCAAAAAACTTAAAATTAAGCAAAGCTCAAATGCTTAATAAGGCAAGTCAAAAGCTAAGCCTTTGAGGACTTATCAAGTAAGTATTCTCGCCTGTCACGCGGGTGACCCGGGTTCGATCCTCGACGACGGCGCCAAAAATTGATTAGTAGTTTTCAATACACTATAAAATATATAATATAATACCACAAAAGAGCAATTAAGAGCTTTCCTAAAGTCTCCTTAAAGAAAAGCAACAATTAAAATGAACAATTAAAAGCAATTAAACACTTAAACAATTAACGGGAAACAAATAAAACGCGACAATTGAGCCAATACACTAAAATTAACTCCTAAAAATGCAAACTAAATTTCTAAACCTAAAATAGGACAAAAGAAAATTTTAAGAAAAAGAAAAATATTTTTTTGATTATTTTTGAATTTATTATGAATTAAAAACTAATTTAATCTAATTAAATCCTAAAAATAGCAAATTAAGTCCTAAAAATTGAGAAAAATGATTTTTAAACTTAGAAAAGTCTAAAATAACATAAAAACTCAGAAAACTATTTTTACCTATTTTTAAAATTAAAAATAAAAGCTCAAAAATGAAAATTAAAATCTAAAAGTGTTGAAAATGATTTTTCTGAATGTAAACCTACAAGTATTTAATCTAATGTTAAAAACTATTTTTTGTATTTTTATAAAACTTTTTTCTATTTTTTATGATTTTTCGAAATTTTAAATCTTAGAAAAATGATTAAAAATAAAATACTTATTAGAAAATTATGAAAAATTCAGATAAAATCCTAAAACCTAGCAGATACAAAAGAAAAATAAGAACAAGAGAAAATCTAAACGAATAAGCCCTTGAATAAGCTGTATAAGTTGCGAAGTAGCTTATGGGCTTAAGGCCCAAAAAAAGGGTTAAAGGGATTGTGTGTTCAATAGCTCACGGATGAGCTATTGAAGCACAATGGTAAAACGTATGGTTTATAAGAGAGAGGTCTTGGGTTCGAGGTTTGACAACCCCACTTTTTGCTATTTTTTTATTTTTTACTTTTTGAAAAAACTAAGAGTTGGAACTTAAAAAGGACACAATTATAAGCATTTTTAATAAATGGAGCATAAGCTCAAAGTCAAAGATAAGCTCAAAAAGAGCTTATGAATTAATTGCCACAATAAGTGAGCCTTTGAGCTCACTTTCACTTAAGCACTAGCATAAGATTCAATTTAAGCTCAAATTGCAAACTGAAAACTGTTTCTAAAAGCTAATAATGTATATTAACTAAAAATGATAAGCTACTTAACATAGAAACACTAAAAGCTAACTGAAATTGATGATGAAATTAGCTAACTCAGACTATGACTCAAAGAGCTAAAATTTTAAACAAGCTAAAAGGCTTAATAAGCTTCCACTGACTATGAGCTTAAGCAGACTTAATTAACTACTTATGAACTTTGAATCTAAACTGAAAAACCTAACTCTATAAGCTAAGAATCTAAAATTTGAAATCTAAATTAGCTACTACTTTTTTTTTGGATTTTTTTGGCTTTTTGTTGATTTTGAAAATTAAATTTAACCTAAGAGATAAGCTAGAAATTGAAAAACTGGTTTTAATCTATATTAAACTACTTGAAAACTATAAGCTAGAAGAAAATAAGCCCTAAGATCCTAGAATAACTAGCTTAAAATTAGACTAAAAGATCAGCAGTAGTAACCACTACTACTGATGCATTTGACCAAGGAATTCAAATCAAAGTTGCAGGCAACCAAAGTGGATTCTTTTGCCTTTGATACACTCAATGAGTGTGACTGAACTTAACACTAACAACTCTTAAGCTCACAAGAGCTTTAAATCAATTTAAAGCAAGAAAATGAAAAACAACAAATCCCCTGGTGCTCAAGCAAACTTAAAAAAAACAAAATCAATATAAGCTTAAACTACTAATTCAAGTCTACTCTAGACCTTCTCAAATATGATAATCTATCTGAACAAGAAGAAATCACAAAGTACATTTGACTTTTTGAGGTCAAACACTATTATTCCAAACACTCCTTATGCTATGACAGATTTTCATTAAGCTCATGAATTCAAATTCTACTGATTAAAACCTAAGTACCAGATAAAGATTAGCTAATAACAAGCTTGACAATTAAGAATTAATAACTGGATAAGCTAGAATTTAAATTCTACAAGCTAATCTAACTATATTTTTGGTTTTTATGACTTTAATGACAGATTGAATAGCAAACTATGAACTTAGCTACACAAGCTAAAAACAGATAAAAGGAAATTATTAACTAGCAATATGAAACACGAATAAGCTCAGATAAGCAACTATATAAGCAGATAAGATAAGCTGATAAGCATTTAAGCAACAATTAAGCTAGAATTTAAATGACAAAGTGAAATAAAAGAAAACTCACAGAAAGCTTCAGCTAAATGGAAGCATACATGCTCATAGAGCTTATCTACAGCTCTGGCTTATCATTAGATAAGCCAGTAATAGTCCATAGAAGCCCTTCCATGATAGGCTTCTCTTCCATAAGCATTTAATCCAATAGCAAAGGTAATTTGAACTGATTTTATGATTTAAGTAGATTATTACTTATTAAAACTCAATCTTAGCTTAGAGACTAAGATGAGCTAGTTATGAGCTTATGGAACAATAGCTTAATCATTTGAGAATAACTGAGAGCTTATGAATGTAAAACAGCTTATAAAAAGTTTGAATTCATTAATAACTAAAGGAGATTACATTACTTTTGAAAAGGAATTACAAAAAGCTTGAATTACATTTAAAGAAAATTTTCATAAGCTAAAGTACAATTAAGCTAAAATTGAAAAGCTAACTACATATCTCATGTGTGTGAAGGTGTGTGGCTATTTATAGCCTCAAGCTTAACCTTATAGGTCTTCCTTGCAACCCACGCTCCTTTTCATCCAAACCGTACAATCAATCAATCATTGGAGCTTTAATCTTGGCCGTTGGATGAGATTTGCTAGTCACATGGATTGCCAAGCTGGCACTCTTTTGATGTGACTTTATGCTTGTTATGTGAGTGCATCCAGTGTAGATTCAATCATTCCTTTGTGCTTTCACATCTTCCACGTGGCTTCCTTACTTAATTTGACCAATAGAGCTCCTGAAATGACTAATGAACCCTGCCACTTTGTTCATGATCACTTGAATAGTCAAAATCACCCTTCAATTTCCATTTGCCCTTTGTTTTGACCATGGGGTAACTGGGGACGAAGCATGAATAGTGTTGGCGCCCTTTTTCTTTTATTTAACTAAAATTAGGAACCCCTTTGATTTGACAGGAGGGTGAAACGGGGGAGAAGGTGAATAGTAAAAATGGCTTTTCCTGCCATTTTTACTTATACGGGTAAATGGGGGGTGAGTATGGGACATTGGCAACTTTGGTCCCCTGTTTTGTGAAGTGAAGATGTAATACACATTCATGTGTTATTTACATCTTCTGGTTTTGGCGAGAATGGTCCTTGGTTTTAATTATTGGTTATGTGGTTTGTGTTTTGGGCCGAGTATGGTTTTAAGGGGTTTTGGCCCATTTAAGGTTTAGGGACCATTTGTGTAACATTTGAAGTTTGGAGGGACTGAAATGAAACATTTAGGGTTTTTCTTTTAGTTGCTTTGACTGAGGTTGACCAAGTGTTGACTGAAGGTTGACCTTTCCTGGCTTTGGCTTTGCATCTTTAGCTTCTTTTGTGCTCTTTCGTTCCCCGAGTCCGTGTTTGCCCGTTTTTTTACGGTTTTCTTGTGATTTTTGATATATCCGTACCTGCACACACAAAACACAAAAACAAGTATATTTTTGCCATTTTTAGCATGTTTTGGGTTTAATTGGGTTATTTTAGGTATAAATGGATATGTGTATTTTACACTTATCAAAGCCGTATGGGGGATATTTGCCCAAGTGCACCAAGTGCCATCTTCACCACAATGGCCCGTGCACCCAGAGGTGCCACAAGTGCAACAAAGTAGGGCACTTTGCTTGCGATTGCAGGAGTGCTGGTAACACAAATGTTGCTAAAACTCAGAAGGGCAATGGGACAGCTCCCAAAGGAAATGGTTGTTTTGAGTGTGGAGCACCAGGGCATTTCAAGAGAGATTGTCCTAAGCTGAAGAATAAAGATGGAGGAAATGGGAATGCACAAGGCTGGGTTTATGCAGTTGGGAATGCAGAAAAGAGAGGGAATGCATCGGGAAACCCTGATGCCAATGTCGTCACGGGTACGTTCCTCTTAAATAACCACTATGCATCTATCTTATTCGACACTGGTGCCGATAGAAGCTTTATATCCACTGCATTTAGTTCTTTGATTAACATCGCCCCAACTCCAGAAAATTGTTATGATGTCGAATTAGCTGATGGGAAATTAGTCGGGATAGACACTATTATACGAGGTTGCACTTTAAATTTCTTAGACCATCCGTTCAACATAGATCTAATGCCCGTAGAACTGGGTAGTTTCGACGTCATTATCGGTATGGACTGGTTAAGAAGATGTAAGCGTGATGTGTGCGATGAGAGACTTGTTCAATTCCCTACAGGATATGAAAACTTTGACTTTTTGTGTGGCAACGAACTGTAGCAAGGAGAGAATCTCAGTTGATAGTTATATCATGTTCAAAAGCTCAAGAGTACATGGCAAAAGGATGCCAGGTCTTTTTGGCACAGATATCCGCCAAGAAAGAGGAGGACAAGTCGGAAGGAAAACAAATAAAGGACGTACCAATCGTCCAAGATTTTCCTGAAGTATTTCCCGAGGACTTGCCAGGTCTTCCTCCGGCTCGACCAGTGGAATTCCAAATCGACTTAATTCTAGGAGCCGCACCCGTAGCTCGAGCCTCCGTAATCGACGATTGGCTTCATCAAAAAATGAAGGAATTATCGGAACAATTACAAGAACTTTCTGACAAAGGATTCATAAGGCCTAGTTCCTCACCTTGGGGAGCCCCGGTCTTGTTTGTCAAAAAGAAGGATGGGTCATTCAGGATGTGCATCGACTACCGTGAGTTAAATAAACTGATAGTGAAGAATCGTTATCCACTCCTGATGATCGACGATTTGTTTGATCAACTTCAGGATCTTAGTATTTTTTCGAAGATAGATCTAAGATCGGGATATCACCAGCTTAGAGTGCGAGAGCAAGATATTCAAAGACTCGGCCATTCTGGATCGGTTTATGGCCTTACGTTCCAGGTTATGCCATTCGGACTGACAAACACACCTGCGGTATTCATGGACCTCATGAACCGAGTGTGCAAGCCTTACTTGGATAAATTCGTAATTGTCTTCATCGATGACATACTTATTTATTCAAAGGACGAGAAAGAGCACGAAGAACATCTTAAGGCAATTTTGGAATTGCTTAAGAAGGAGCATGTATGCTAAGTTTTCAAAATGTGAATTTTGGATCCCGAAGGTACAATTTCTCGGACACGTCATAGATAGCAGAGGCATACATGTGGATCCAGCCAAGATAGAATCTATCAAAGATTGGGCATCTCCCAAGACACCAACGGAGATCCGCCAATTTTTAGGTCTTGTTGGTTACTATCGAAGATTCATCGAAGGATTTTCAAAGATTGTAAGTCAATGATGAATTACTCAGAATAGGATATTAACGTTGACTGGAGTGTTGAAAAGGAAGAGAATGCTTTTCAGTAATAATGCAGAAGTTGTTGCAGTGCACTATATTTATGGCTTTACACTTAAGGTAGCGAAGACTTTGTGGTCTCCTGCGACGCGCACATTAGGGTTTAGGTGTTGTATTTATGCAAAGAGAGATGGTGATTGCTTTTCTTCTCGACTACAAAAATGTTCACGAGAAGAAACTACACACTCATGATTTAGAACTTGGATCGGTGGTATTTGCTTTAAAAATATAGAGACACTATCTTTACGGAACCAGATGCACCGTGTTCACCGACCATAAATGTCTACAATATATTCTTGATCAAAAGGAGCTTAACATGTGGCGACGCTGTTGGCTAGAATTGCAGAGTGACTACAATTGTGACATTCGTTATCACCCGAGGAAGGAAAACATAGTGGCCTATGCATTGAGCCATAAGGAACGGATTGAGCCATTGCGGGTTCAAGCCTTAGTTATGACAATTGGCATGGATCTTCCCAAACGAATATTAGAAGCTCAGATCAAAGCCCAAAAACCAGAGAATCTTTTGAATGAAGACGTAGGTGGTATAATCAGAAGGGATATACCCAAGGAAAGATTGGAACCACGTGCTGATGGAACACTATGTTTACATGGCAGGAGTTGGTTACCTTGCTATGGAGACTTAAGATCCGTGATTATGCACGAATCCCACAAGTCAAAATATTATATCCATCTTGGTTCTAAAAAGATGTGCCAAGATGTGAAGAAATTATATTGGTGGCCAAATATGAAGGCTGACATCGCCACGTATGTTAGCAAATGCCTGAAGTGTGTGAGGGTCAAGGCCGAACACCAAAGGCCATCAGGACTGTTAGTACAACCAGTAATACCTGAATGGAAGTGGGATAATATCACGATGGATTTTATCACCAAACTTCCTAAGTCGTCACACGATTTCGACACCATCTGGGTGATCGTGGATCGACTTACCAAATCTGCTCATTTCTTGCCAATAAGGGAAAATAATCAATTAGACAAATTGGCAAGGTTGTACTTGAACAGGATAGTGGCAAGACACGGGATACTTGCCTCAATTATCTATGATCATGATGAAAGATTCACTTTAAATTTCTGGAGATCATTTCAGAAAGCGTTGGGTACAGATCTTAGTATGAGCACTGCGTATCATCTAAAAACTGACGGCCAGAGTGAGAGAACCATTCAAACTCTCAAGGACATGCTACGTGCTTGCGTGATCGATTTTGGTAAAGGTTGGGTTAAGCATTTGCCGTTGGCTGAGTTTTCATACAACAATAGTTATCACGCTAGCATAAAGGCCGCCCCATATGAGGCACTGTATGGTCGATTTTGGTAAAGGTTGTACTGTTAAGCAGGGTTAGTACTACTATCAGAAGTTAGTACTGCTAGCAGAGTTAGTGCTGCTAGTATATTGTTAGTACTGCTAGTATATTGTTAATACTGCTAGTGTATTAATAATACTGTTTTTGACAATCCTAAACTTTCTTGTGTCCAATACGAGCTCAAACAAACTCTAACGAATTTGTAACTCACTAATGGGTTGTATGATACGAGCTAAATTAGAAGTTAATACTGTTAGGCTTAAGAAGTTAGTACTGTTGGCATAAGTTAGTACTGCTAGCAGAGTTAGTACTGCTAGCAGGAGTTAGTACTGCTAGCATATTGTTCATGCTGCTAGTGTATTAATAATACTGCTTTTTGACATTCCTGAACTTAAGGGACTATTTGGAACTCATAAGAACCTAAAATGTATTTTTTGTAAAATAGAGGGACTAGGTGAGACCTTAAGCATATTCTGTCCCTAACCTCGAACTCCATGGCTTTCGCTTCTGAATTTGGCGTAGCTCTTTTGTCGATCTGGAGCAGTTGATCCTTTGCTTTGTCGGACGATCTTATTCCGTTGTTTTCTAGGATCTATTCCGGACAGTCGTTTGGGCTTCACCAATCCTCGGCCTAGCAATACGGTGGATTGACATTTTCGCCCATTTCAGATGCCTCTGTAAGGTGGGCCTTGGCCTTTATGCTAGCGGTGATCAACTGGTTGTTGTGTTGTTATGATAAACTCGGCCAATGGCATTTACTTAAACCCACAACCTTTAGCCTTTGCAAAAGCTCGATCACGCAAGACACATAACATGTCCTCGAGTGTTTGAATGGTTCTCTTCGCTCATGGCCGTCAGTTTTTGGATGATCCGCAGTGCAACATTCTAATATATGTTACGTGCCAAATATCTTTCTGAAATGATCTCCAGAAATTTGAAGTGAATCTTCGTACGGTCACATGATAATTGAGGTAGGTCTCTATGTCTTGCCAAACCCTGTTTAAGTTACAACATTGCCATTTTGTCTAATGGATCATTCTCCTCCTTATTGCGTAGGAAGTGTTTAGGCAGACTTTTGTAAGGGTCTCGATCCACATTCACCCAGATGGTGTCCAAAAACTCCTTGTGACGACTTCTAGGAAGTTTGGTGGATTATAAAATCCATAGTGATATTATCCCAATTTCCACTGGGTATCTTGTCTGGTGGTTGTACTAGCTATTCCCGAATTGGCCTTTGATGTTCAGGCACTTGTATAGACCTTGCACATTCATGTTAGCATTTGCTAACATACGTGGAGATGTCAGCCTTCATGTTTGGCCACCAATATAATTTCTTCACATCTTGGTACATCTTTTCGGAACCGGGATGGATAGAATATTTCAGACACGTGGTTCGGAGATATCGCTCGTACTTTTGAATCACGGATCTTAAGTCTCTATAGCAAGGTATCCAACTCCTGCGTGTAAACATAGTGTTCCATCGGCATGTGGTTCCAATCTTTCCTTGGGTATATCCCTTCGGATTATACCACCTACGTCTTCATTCATGAGATTCTCCGGTTTCTGGGCTTCAATCTGAGCTTCTAATATTCGTTTGGGGAGATCCAAACCAATTGTCATAACTAAGGCTCAAACCCACAGTGGGCTCAGTCCGTCTCGTTATGGCTCAGTGCACACTCCGATGCCAATCTACTCGTTTGCTTTTCCCGGTGATGAGATCTGATATCACAATCGTAGGTCACTCTGCAGTAATTCTAGCCCAAACGGCGGTATGTCTCATGTTTAGTTCCTTCTGATCTGAGAATGTAATGTTGTAGGCTTTTATGGTCGGTGAAACACGGGTGCATATGGGTTCTGTATTGATAGTGTCTCCAGATATTTAGGGCAAAACACTACTGAACCCAAGTTCTAAATCATGAGTGGTGTAGTTCTTCTCGTGAACTTTTAGTTGTCGAGAAGCATAGGCAATCACTTCTCCCTCTTCATTTGTTACAACACCTAAACACTTGTGTGAGCGTTAAAGTAGATCACAAAGTCTTTTGCTCCCTCATGTAAAGCCAGAATTGGTGCATGCACAACTTTGCTTTATTAACTGATAATAAAGCGTTATCTTCCTTGTCTCCCAGTCGAACTTGATTCCTTTCTTGAGTAAGTGCTTAAGTTTCGCTCATTGACGTAGCAATCTTTGAAAATCTCCTTTAATGAACCTTCGATAGTAACCAGCAAGACCTAAAAATTGGCGGATTTTAGTTGGTATCTAGAGAGATGCCAATCTTGTTTAGTTTATATTTTTCTTGGTGGATTACCATGTATGCTTGCTAATCAATGACCGTGACAAAGGAATTGTACCTTTCAGGATCTAATCTAGCATTTTGAAACTTGCATAAAGCTTTCTTAAGCAATTCCAAAATTGCCTTAAGATGTTCTTCATGCTCTTTCTATTCCTTTGAATAGATAAGTATGTCATGTATGAGCAATATGAATTTTATCTAAGTAAGGCCTTGCACACTCGGTTCATGAGGTCCTTGATATACCGCAGTGTGTTTGTCAGTCGAATGGATAACTTGGAAACTCGTATTGACCATACGTGTTTGGAATTGCCGTCTTTGGATTGTCTTGATTATGTACTCTAAGCTGGTGTATCCTGATCTTAGATCTATCTTCGAAATTAAATATTGGATCCTTAAAAGTTGATAAAATAAATCGTCGATCCTCGGGAGTGGATAATGATTCTTTACTGTCAGCTTATTTAACTCATGATAGTCGATGCACATCCTGAAGACCCATCTTCTTTTTGACAAATAGAACGGTGGCTCCCCAAGGTGAGAGGACTAGGCCTTAGTATCCCTTGTCAGAAAGTTTTGTAATTGTTCTGATATTCCTTCATTTCGGTGGATGGTGCCAATCGATATGGTGCTCGAGCTCACGGGCGGGTGCGGCTCCTGGAATTAAGTCGATTTGGAATTCCACTGGTCGAGCAGGAGGAAGACTTGGCAAGTCCTCGGGAAATACTTCAGGAAAATCTCGGACAATTGGTACGTCCTTTATCTGTTTTCCTTCTGACTTGTCCTCCTCTTTCTTGGCGGATATCTATGCTAAAAAGACCTGGCATCCTTTTGCCATGTACTCTTGAGCTTTTGAACACAGATAATACGTCAACCAGGGATTCTATCCGTTGCTACTTTTGTTGCCACAAAAAGTCAAAGTTTCATTCCCGTAGGGAATTTGAACAAGTTTCTCATCGCACATGATCACGGGTGACATCTTCTTAACCAGTCCATACTGATAACGACATCAAAACTACCCAGTTCTACAGGCATTAGATCTATGTTGAATGGATGGTCTAGAACTTTAATGTGCATCTGTTTAATAGTGTATATCCCGATATTTCCATCAGCTAATTCGGACCTTCATAAACAATTTTCTAAAATGGAGTTGGGGCGATGTTTATCAGGAACTAAATGCAATGGATATAAAGCTTCTATCGGCACCAGTGTCGAATAAGATAGATGCATAGTGGTTATTTAAGAGGAACGTACCCGTGACGACATTGGCATCAGGGTTTCCCGGTGCATTTCCCCTCTTTTCTGCATTCCCAACTGCATAAACCTAGCCTTGTGCATTCCCATTTCCTCCATCTTTGTTCTTTAGCTTAGGACAATCTCTCTTGAAATGCCCTGGTGCTCCACATTCAAAACAACCATTTCCTTATGTGGGAGCCTGCCCATTGCTGATCTTTATGCCTGGAGTTGTTAGCTAATTTGTGTTACCAGGTATCCTGCTAATCACAAGCAAAGGCCCTATTTTGTTGCACTTGTGGCACCGCTGGGTGCACGGGCCATTGTGGTGAAGATGGCACTTGGTGCATTTAGGCAGAGATCCCCTATAAGCCTTCCTTTCGCCTGTCCCCATATTGTAGGCCTTGGCTACATTTTGCCTTTTGAAGGGTTGTTGCTGGTGACCATGGTTGTTTCTAGATGAATCGTAAGCCTTCCTTTTGTTGTCAGATTGCCTATTCCGCATAGTGCAAGGTGTTTTGATACATCAAGTCATTGGAAACTCAATAGTCTCTACCAACGTCTTGGGTCTGGCCTAGACTTGAGTTCCCATGAAATGTTGTCAGGAAGTTCCCCCACTAGATGTATTTGGTCACCTATCTCTAGTTTCGTTGGCAACAAAATTGGTACATATAAGGGTTTAACTTTGGAAACGTTCAGTGTATGTTGGACAACATCGTTTCCTTACCTTTAGGTTCCATAGCTCGATTTATAATTCGTAATTTCACCTTGTCCCTTGCGGACAATACATGTCCGTCATCTTTTTCTTGAGTCCTTCCCAAGTCATTGCGTATGCCTCAGGACCTAAGGTTCTTATCTGACCATGTCCTCCAATGTCAAAGCATTAGCACCTAACAGAGTGCAGTTGTAAACTTTACTTGATTCTCAAGATTGCACAACCACTGATATTGAAAACTGTACTCTATCTTTTCAATCCACCGAGTTAAACCGATCAACGCCTTCTGTTCCCCTTTTGAAGTTCAAAGGTTGACACTTCATGAAGTCAGCGTAAAAACAAGGGCGCGCAGTTTGCACGTTCCTTCGGTTATCCCCGTGCGAACTGTGGCTTCCATCTCTGTTGGTGGAGTTTTGCAAAAGAGCTTGGTCAATCATTGCTTGGATGGATTTGGGGAGTCATGTTGATTGTTGTTTGGGTTGGTGTTGTTTAACAGGGGTATTTGGTCCTCTTCTGGTTGTAGGTGCCTTGATTTGTTAGATCACAAAAGACAAAACATGAGTGTATGACAGAATATAATAATGTATAGATGAGATAATATCACAAGTGAGAGGTATATAGTCAAAGTAAACACAGACATTTCACTCATAATCTTTGAAAATTTTTCATGAAATATGTTATCGGAGTACACATTATATAATACAAAAGATCTAAGGCTATGCTTGCGGGGAAAACCCTTAATTCTTAACATGCCGTAATACTGACCTTGCAAGATACAATAATATAAATCACTAGATGTGGCTGTCGGCATCCCTAGAAGCATCTTGGTGATCTGGAATCCTAGTCTCTGGTCCTGGCTGTCTGGCTCTCCTCTGCTGCTCTCACAGTGTTAACAACTCATCCTGCATGTCTCTCATCTCTCGCCTTATATCTCTAATGACTCGAGGAGTCTCTACTTCTGGTCCTGCGCTATGTATCAGTCTCATCGAAGCACTGCATAACTCAGGCCTGCTGCATCTGAAAGCGAGTAGTCTCATGACCTGCATGCTGTGTCTGAATGAGAGTACTCTGCAGCTGTAGCTGTGTCTGGTGTGCCTGGAGATGGGTCTCGTGTGCATACACATGATCAAGATGGGTCTGAAGCTCCTGATTGAGTCGCCTGACTCAATCCGTATCGAGTGAGCCCATAGCCTCTTCGGGAAGCTTAGGCATCATCCTATCTACCATCCATACTTGTCTCCTGGAGAGTCATGTCTCCTGGAGAGTCATCCTATCCCCCATAAGTAAATCGACCCGCTGCGAGTCCATATCGACTCGCTGTGATATACGAGACCTACTATCCTGAGCATCCTCTAGTAAAGCATACAAGTCCTGTGTATCATGCTCATGGAGCTCAGCAAGCTCTGTGACCCTAGTATTGACCTCTCCCACGGTCATAGGTGCTATCTCTGGAACTGCCTCTGCCGGATCTACCCAAGTATCCCTAATCCCGTACCCAACATCTCTAATCCCCTGTCGCCTCTCTTCAGCATCTACCGTGCTGACAAACCCATAATCTATCCCTTGACCTCTGGTAGGTCTAGCAGTGGAACTCTCTCCGATCTCATATCTGGAGCCTATAGTGGACAAATACAACCTCTTGCGGGGAGGCTGCTCAGACTCGGGGATGTCATCCCTACGGTCAACAGGTGGTGGTATGTATAGAGATGGTGGTAGTGGTGGTAGTGAAGGTGATGGTAATGCGGCAGTAACTGCATCAATGAGGGCCTGAGTGGATGCTATCCTGAGTGTCTGGATTTGGGTTGGACACCCAGATGATGGTGGTAAAGGTGGTGAATGTGCAGGTTGGGCCATGCACCTAGCAAGGCGCTCTCCTGCCGAGGGTGGTGATAGTGAGATAGGTGGTGATGGTGATGGAGTAGTCATGGTCAGAAGTCTCTCAACCTCTGCCTCTGGTGGAAGGAATATAGAAGTCTGGGGTCGGACGGTAATCCTAGCCCCAATAGTAATGTCAGTGGAGGGTGGTGGTATAACAGGCTCTGTTCCCTCAGGTGGGAAAACAGGCTCATCAACAGGTACTCATCAACAGGTACAACAATAGTAGAGTTGGCCGGAGCTAAGTGCTCCTCGTCCTTATCCTCCTCATCCTCATCCTCACCATCAGCGTCATCCTTAGATGAATCGCCGTCATCATCATCTCCATCATCTCCTCCGTCCATAGGATAGTCTACTGGACCATCCTCTGTCTCATCATCCTCGTACTCCCTTGGGATCCTCCTCGGGATCCAACTCAGTAACTATTTCGGGTGACTCGGCAGTCGGTGAATCAACAGGAGGTAATGGCTGTCTCAGCCAGAAACTCATGCTCATCCTCCAATGGTATATACTCAGGGTATATAAGCTCTGGCACGTAGTCAGGATCATGTGCCTGTACGAACATAGGCTCACGCTCATCCTTGTCATGAGGAACTGGCGGTGTATGCGGGATCCTTGGGGCCCCTTGGGGGTGGTTATTCTTGTCATTTATTTATTTTTTTTTATATTTATGTTGTAATTTCCGGTGTTTGGTGGGGCTACTGGCTGTATCGGAGTCCGTCGTTATCCTATTATAAGACGGGGATGCCTCCATCAGGAGACCTCTCATCGTTGGTCTAGAAGGCTCTGCCAGGTCTAGTTGGTTTTGACAGAGTCGTATGTGACAGTGATGAAGCAGATGGACATAACTTGCTGCGAAAGCAATATATAACTTATTAAGTTTTAACTATAAAAGAATATCTTGATGTTATGACAATAAGTGTAAAATTATAAGAGACTTTATAGTAATATACGTAATATAATTTATATACAGTATATCAATCTCCCTTCCCTTCCCTTTAAGCACTTAGTAAACTACTAACTACTAAAACACTGAATGTCAATGTAAGCATATATGTGCTAGATGTAAACAAGTAATGCATGTATGTCCCTCGCAAATCCCATTTGTGAAAACAGTGTTTAAAAATGGTTATAGTCCAGACAAAATTTTGACCTGGTTCTCTATAACTTGGTTCTGGTACCAATCTGTAAACACCTCAAATCTGGGTACGCAACGGAATGTTGAATATCTGAGGGCGTTACTTTATGGCATCAATAGCACAAGATCTGAGAACGACTACTAAACGTGTCGTTTGAAAAAAGATACATTGATTAAACAAATACTTGTTTTTATATATAGCCATGGCTTCAAATTGATTCACATTATAAATAAAGATTCCCGTTTATAACAATTGTCCCCAAAATGTAATAAGACCCCAAATCTTAAGTGTTGACTCTTCAATTATTGACTTCCAAGGGATCATCGACCTCTCGTGCTTATTGACTGAAAAACCTGCTGTAATACGTCAACATAAAGTTGGTGAATTCATAGGTTTATTGTAAATCATTAGTAGGGACCGCAAGTTTCCAAGAGTATGATTAGCAACACATGCAAACATCATAAAAAAGTATTTTTTGTTTCTAAAGATCTGACACTGAAGTCGAATGTATTGGAATACAATATATTGCCAATGATGCCGTTGAATGATGTTTTAACTCCGAAACATCCCCAAAATCCGACATGGTATTCTGTTCTTTTCCCAGTGATAGGCTAATCCCGGAACAGGGACTTGTCAATCCCAAAAAATAGATCTATCTATAACAATTCGCGCTCCAATCCAGTAATGACAGTTCATGATAAATGGGCTAGTGGTTATCGTACTTAGGGCAAACTAGTAAAATTGTATAATTGTACATTGCATCCAATTTGTAAAACAAGCATGTTCTCACCCCAAAGATGTAAATCATTTAATATAATTGTAAAACATGGGGCTATGAACTCACCCTAGTAAATAGTCCTCTGAAAATGATAATAGATATCCAAGTAAGCATGAATCACCGTCAAATACCTAAGTAATTACGGCCAGTCTTAGTCTACAAATTTAGGCTAAAGACTCAATGTATAAACTACAATAAATTGCTAGTTTATATATACTGTTATCACTTGTGTGGTGGTGCACAAGTTTAATGTATTTGTATTCACTTGATGGCTCTTGGGAAGGTAAATTATCCCATACGTCCTTGTCTACGTATAACGGTTATTAATAAATATACATATTTATTAAGTCGTGTTTTAACTTGTTATAATATTTGTTAAATATATAACTCGTCCGATTCGTTAAGTGTTTATAAAAGTCACTTTTGTTTACAAAATACCCTTAAGTTTCTTGTAATTACAAAACAACCCCTGGGTTTATAAATATGCTTTATTTACATTTTAAACCCTTTGGTTCAATAATTACACTTTTAGTCCTTCCACTTTACAAAGTTGTAATTTAAGTCCTTTTAGTTTCACATCAGCCCCTTAACTTTCAGAATGTTTGAAAACAGCCCCTATACTTATTAAGATTAGTAAATGACAGTTTTAACCCTATAGTTTGCAAATTGACACTTTTAGTCCCTTAATTTGTAAGAATCACATTTTAACTCAAATTAAGTTCTAACCAGTGGCATTAGATTTCATTTAGCTCCAATAAGCCATATAAGCTGTTCCAGCTTATAAATAAGCTCGGGAGAGCTTATAAATAAGCTCGAGAGAGCTACTATTTTGGCCTTTAATCAGACCTTATTGGGCCTGTTTAAAGGTCCAATAAGTGTTTAAAGGTCCAAATCAGTTTTAAAGGCATTATGGCATTCGTTTAAGCGTATTTAAAGATACATGATTCTGTTTGGCTTAATTAATATGCTCGGATGAGCTTATATGAAGCTTATATCTGGTGCTCGTCTGGCCCAACAACCTTTAACCGAAAATAGCAAAAACGGTCCATTAGGGTCTCTTATTGATTTTTACTATTACCATGTTCAATAAGCTTATTAGCGGGTCTGTTTTACGCTTGGCTTATTCCATAAGCAAAATAAGCTATGTTTATTGGGCCGTTTGGGCTTGATACAAGCCCGATAAGGGTTCTAGGGGTTTGGGGTTTGATTCCTTTGGGTCCAATAACCTTGATAGGTTATTAGGAAGGCTTTTATAGCTTGTTTAAGCTATATAAATAAGCTCTCGGGTGAGCTTATTCGAGCTTTTGGGCTTGCTAGCCCAATAACTCTAACCCGAAGATTCTCAAGGGGTCCATTAGTGTTCTTAAGTTTGTAATAAGCTCATTAAGTCGCGTAAGCTCACGAATAAGCTGTTTAAGCTTATTGTGGCTTATGGGCTCGCATTTCGGACATGTCAATAGGCCGTCGAGCCCAATAAGGGTTCGGGTTGGTTTCTAGAGTATGCTAAGGCACATGAGAGTTTGGTAAGCACTTTAGGCTTCTAAATAAGCTTGTTGTACTTATTGATAAGCCGTGGCCTTGTGGATGTGGCCTATTGAGCCTATTGGGCCTGATAGTGGTCGTTTGGATTTTAACAAAATCAATTATGGCCCGTTAAGTGCTCTAGTGTTCCTTAGGACCCGTTATTATACTAGTAACCTATGTGAGCTCATTTTAGCACGCATCAAGGTCGCGTTCATCCATGCAACCGTTTATTAACGTCGCATGTACGTTCCCAAGTCTTAGTATCGCGTTTACAACAAGTGTTTACG
The DNA here is from genome assembly GCA_026074375.1 of Tanacetum coccineum. Taxonomy (NCBI): domain Eukaryota; kingdom Viridiplantae; phylum Streptophyta; class Magnoliopsida; order Asterales; family Asteraceae; genus Tanacetum; species Tanacetum coccineum. The sequence goes on from BQNB010052980.1 coordinate 20,459, forward strand.
TGTAGTTTCGTTTGTTTCGAGTGTGAGAGTTTGTATCCACTTGGTTTCCTTACTTGATGTTAAATGAACCCGTCTAGTCATATTTGATCTTTTATACACATTTTACTATGTCTTAGCACCACACAAGTATTATAGGAGTACGTATAAGTGCGTTGTCACGCATGGGTTCGCGTTAGTGAGTTTATTTACATGCTAACGTGACACACGACTAGCAAAACAAAGAAAGAAATGTATGATATGAATACGTATAAGAGTTGTACGTGACTTACAATGAGTCCTAGTGGCGTGGTCGTGTATTGGAACGAGTAGAGTGTCAACCCAACCGCTCACACGATCGTAATGACCCAACCCAAGCTTCTAAGCTTATTCGAATACCCAACCTTAGCTTGTAAATCTTCTTATGACCTTGTGTGATAACCTAGTGGTGTTTGTGAGTTCGAATGAGATCAATGAAGGGGTTTGTTTTCGGTTTGAGACTCGAACATAAGAAACAATTATGTGTGTAATTGTTTTAGCTTAGAGAGAGAATATAAGAGTTTGGAAATGTGTTATGTGAGCTAGTGAATGTTATTTATAGGATAAGAAGCTAGTTAACTCTCTTGGTTCACCAAGCAATCCAAGCCAAACCCTAGGTGGTGGTTTTGGGGATTTCTAGTTTGCTACCCCTTGTATTTGGTTAAACCAATAAGTACCATCCTTAATTGTGATGTGTTTGTACAAGATTTGCTTAGCTAGAGAAATCTTATGGTTTGTGTATACATACATGCATGTAGCCGTGGTTTAGGGGGCAAAAGAGAAGCAAATGGTTAATATCCAATGTGTAATAGGGTTAGTGGAGACATTAAGTACCAATCTTATTACTATAGTGCTCTGTATTGTACTTAGGGATCATAAGAAAGATTTCTAGTTGGTTTATGTGTTCATATGTGTATGCCCGGCTCCCTTGTAGTTTATATACACAAAATTGATTTATTTTTGTGTTAAGGTGGTAAAAGTGGGTATTGGTTTGAGTCTAGGTAGTTAGGTATTTCCGGGGTATGTCTAAATGTATTTTATTGCGAAACGTAACCCTTTTATGTGACCAATAAAAATAAAATACGCAAAGCTAATAATTACCTTCTTAATAATTATATATTACTTGGTTGATGTAAACCTTAATTTATTGATGACCGTTTACATTAAATGGTTATTTCTAGTCTACACGATTTAGCTCAAAAGCAAAAATTAAAAGTAAACGCGTATCGGACCAAAATACGCCCCTTTATCTCAAATCGGCCAAACCAAACGCCCCTTTATCCCAAATCTGCCAAACCAAACGCCCCTTTATCTCAAATCTGCCAAACCAAACGCCCCTAATCTGTCTACAACAGCCAAACGCACCCTTATTCCATTTCTGCTACCCCAAACGCACCCTAAATCTGTCTTAAATCCAAACACACCCTTGTGCGGTTGTTAACAACCAAACGCACCCATTTCGTTGTCAACAACAATCAAACGCACCCTATTTGGTGCACGGCAAACCCACACACACCCTTTTGGTGCTTCGCCTAAACCGAACGCACCCTAGCGGCTGAGACAACCACACACACCCTTTTAGGGTGGCTGTTAGACTCAAACCGAACCCACCCGTGTGGCTGTCATAGCCAAACGCACCACATTCGGTGGCTGACCCGGACCCGAACGCACCCTTTGGTGGTGAAAACCCAGTGCACCCTCGTTGGTGTTAAACCACCTACACCAACGCCCCTTGTACCTGTTTCTGTCAACCCACCACGCACCCTTGAGGTTTTAACACCAAACCAACGCACCCGTTTGGTGCCGGTAAAAACCAAACGCACCCTTTTTGGGTGTTTATAACAAACCCAGCCGCATCCTTATGGTGGTGGGGAAGGCGGTGCGTCGCCGGAAAAATGAGGAGAGGAGGTGGGGGTGATGGTGACGATGATGAGGTGGTGCGTGGGGTGGAGGCGTGGTGGTTGGCTCGCGGAGGTGGCGGCGAGGAGATGGGGAGGTGGTCGGCTGTGGCTGCCGGAGGGGGGAAGGGGAAAACGGCGCGTGGCCGCGAGTGAGTATGGGGATCGGGTAGATCCGGTGGTAGGGAGTCTTTTTGGATTCGGCCGGAAAAGTCCGCCGGAAAAGTTTTCCGGCGGCGGCGTGGTGGCTGGCGGCGGCCGGTGGTGGCTGGCCGGAAGAGAGGAGGGAGAGAGTGTGTTATGTGTGTGTGTTTTATATTTTATTAAAATGAAATAAATATATAAAACTTTTATATATATATTAAAAGTTTTAAAGGAAGTGACAAGTCAAAGATAATTGAGGGTTAATTATATAAATAGTATCACAGGGACCAAAAGTGTAATATTGAGAAACTTTTATAAAATATTGGTTCGGGACTCGTTTGAGCGACTTAACGGATGATTCAAATCTCGAAACTTGCGCCATTGTTTTCCAAATCATTTTTCTGATAAAAATGAGTATTTATTTGATAATATTTCGTAAATATTTTTATAACATTTATAAAAATATTCGTTATTTATTTGGTGAACCGGTTACGTCTCGTCCGAAAGTAAAACTAGAAATAAAAATTTTAACCCGTATATTTGCGTTATCAACAAACGTTTTCGAATAAAATGATGACTAATTTATTAAATATTTTTATTTAATAAAAAGTGTAAATTAAATATAATTTAATTATTTTCTCGTTTCTAAATCTTGCGAGGGCATTTCAGTCACTTTCTGTTCGTTTTCGGGTCTCGGGCAAAACTAAAAAGTTGTCTGGAATGTTGTTTTACATCAAATTGATTTTTAGAGTCCGAGTTTGTGAAAACATGATAACGTGGTCGTTTTGATACGGTCAACAATTATTAAGATATATCTTTTTCGTTTTTCAAGCTAAATATAGTTAAAAATAACTTCCACTTAGGAAATATATAATAAATATGATTTATTATTGAAATATGTTCTCTCTCAAAAAATTTATACCGATCATGCGGTAATGTTTTTACGATAACAATAAAAGACACCAAAAGTCAAAAAGGTCAAGTAGGACCCAAAAATTCAAAGGGTAAAATCTCATTCGAATTTCAAAATTCTCTGGGATTTTACATTTATACGACGTTTTGGTGAAAAGTTAGAAGGCCTAATAATCATACTTTATCCTAATCGTTGGTTAAATTCTCGAATGAGGATGTGATCGAACACCAAGATCATTGTCTATTAGTCGTTAACGACCATGTATGTGTGCTCACTTACAGCTCAATATCTCGTTTAAAGACTATTTGTATTGCTCTTGTATCTGTTATGTGTGATTCTTGGATGCTCTAATACTTTGGTTGTAATTTCTTCTTGCGGCTAGAGGGAGTAAGGCTTTGTGTAGTAATTTTATTCAGCTAAAGTCTGCATCCATCTTAGGGTATTTTTCGCATCTTAACCTGAATAACTGCGCGTTATCACAGTCTGATAACTGAATGTGTCTTCTGCTAGCTTTACTTATTATTTATCTTCAAGAATTTATCTTTTTTTCTTGTCAGCTTTGGCATTTAGGGTGATTGTAGAGGGTAATGATAGAGGAAAAGCATCTGTACTTGTAGGGTTAAATCTGCTCAGCTATAGCTCTTACTATAAGAATTTGGTGGCTATTATAGATTAAACTTTGGGGATTACTTTCCATCGGAAATAGTTAGCGGAGACTGAGTGATTACTCTTTTGCTCCTTAATACTTACTATACTTGGTAGTCGGTTGCTGGAAGCTGTATCAGGTCACAGCTGATAAACAGGTTGAATTTCATCTGAGCTTTTCAGGCTTGTGTTTTGTCAGCTGGGATTTAACTCCAGCTGCTATACTCTATAGTATTTGATTGATTTCTGGTAGGGGGTAAGAAATAATCTTCTTTATTTCTAGAGGTATCTCTTTTTCTAACTTATGGGCGGTATGCTGCTTGGTTTCAGCTCTGAGTTCAGCTCTATCTGGGATGATAGCTGAGGGCGCTCTTATTCTCAGCTTAAACTCCCTACCTTACAGACTATAGTTGAGAGGTCTTATAAATCTTCTATAGGCTTTGCTAGGCTTACTGCTACAGCTGGATATTAGACTAATTGTGAATCTGGATCCTTGTATTTGGAGTGTGTGAGACGAGGGTCTGTATGCGAATAGATTGTATGAATGATCAACCCTAAGCCATATCAGAAAACCTATATTTACCTTTATTAACAGTTCTGTACTTCCTTAGTCTTCAGCGTAGAGATGTTTATCCTTGTCAAGCAAGCGAGATATAATCACTCGTCACGACCGAGTAATTGAGCGAATTAGTTACATGTTACCACATAGATTAGTTGAGTGATTTGAGTGTTTTCATCTTCCTATTTCGTGAGGTGTTTGGTTGTGTACTTGTAATAGATCAAATAAATGCTTTAACGGAAAATATCCTTAGGGATATATTTTTATAAACTTCTAAATGCTACTTGAGGACAAGTGGGGGGATATTTGATGACATCAAATAACGTCTATTTTATAGCATCATTTATCCCATGTAATTAACCCATTTTGTATAATTATTGCAAGAATTGGTACTTAATTGTTTATATTTGTTATTTGCAGTAATTATTGAGTAGTTGGCAAAAGATGGAGAAAAAGACGTGTTTTGAAGCATAAACGAAGAGTTTCAGAAAGTCGATGATTCTGACATCACTACGCCGTATCTAAAGACTTGGAAGAACTCAAGACCATTGCATGACTTTGAAGAATACGCCATAGATACGCCGTGTATGATACTTTGGTCAAATATCAAGAAAAATACATTTTCAGCCAATACTCCATTTCCAAAACCTCAATACTCTGTATTGGTCAATACTCTGTATTGGTCAATACTCTGTATCCGAAGAACCAATACTTCATATTGCTTAATACTCCATATCCAAAAACCCAATACACCGTATTGGTCAATACACCGTATCCAATAAGTCGGATATGGCAATCCAAAACAGATCAAGAATTTTGGATTATTTTATTCTTGGAGCCCATGCCAAGTCATCCAATACGCCTTATTGAGTTTTTCAATATGCCGTATCGACCAATTTTTAGAGTCTATAAATACCAAACCCTAAATACGAATGAGTGTATGCTTTTTACCACTAAATTCGATTTTCAGAAGATCTATGAAGCCATGAAGGTCCTATAAAGTTGTCTAATCGATAGGAAAACTCTTGTAATCTCTACACTCCACTATACGCGTTCGGTTAGCATTATGTTTAATCGTTCATCTATGATTTCGTGTATTGTTACAATGACTATCGGCTAATACCTTTAGGTATTAGCCATGTTTATGATAATATAATGTTTTCATTTGTCTTTATATCGATTGTTCTTTATTCGTTGCATGTTGATTATGTTTATCACTTCATACCCATTTATGTGCTTAATTATGTGTTTTCCCTATCATTCAACTGGGTCTAGTCCTACATATTTAATGTGCTGCAACTTCGGTGTTGTTTGGGCGTAGGCTAAGAGTCTGGGATAGAAACATATAACACTGATTCATATAGCTAAAATAATAAGATCACCAATAGAAAGCCATGTTTCAATCTATGGTTAAGTGGATAGGTAGACTAAGCCGGTGAGTTAGGATTACACATAACGTCCTGTTTCCATTGGTAGTTTAGTGGGTGTGAACTACTAGTATATGAATTTCCATTAAGCAAGTGAGCTAGGAGGCAATATAACCACCAATATAGTTTCCTAGATATATTATAATCAACGGTGTGAGCTTTATGCGGGTTTAGGTTAATTGTGTCAAGATTAACTAGCGACAAACCTCAAGTCTAGGGAGAAGATCACCTAACTTTGGAATGATATACCACCAACGAATTAATACAATCATTGCACGAATAGACAATCAAGGCATATTATTATATTAAACTGGCTAATATGTTTTCCTCAGATTTGACTGCTTCCTAATCTTTTGTTATTAATTTGTGTGCGTTATTTGTCATCACCATAGTATAATTAGAACTAAACTCGTGCCAGTCTCTCAGGCTGAAAACCCCCCTCTGCGTTAGTTTAGGTTTAATTAGATTTAATTAGAATAATTAGATTAGATTAGTACTAAACCTAGGTAAATAAAATACTGGTAGAATTAAGAGTTAACTTCCACTCTCAGTGATCGACACCCTACTTACCACGAAGCTACATTTTATCAGGTACACTGCCCGTTAGACTGTTGTTTTAGGTATAGTCGGCATAAAATAAATAGTAAAACTTGATAATAAATAACAACCTACACGACGACACATCAATTCATCATGTTCTTTAGCCTGAACACGTGATGGTTTAATTGAATCATAGAGTTGCTTATAAGTCTGTTTCAAATGCTTATTCTCATCAATAAGTTTTGTCACCCTATGTTCTAGCTCTATGTTGATAGTTTCAATCTCATCTATGTCCTTTTTCACACTGTTTGTGGTGGAAGTTTTATTCAAACGTTTAATGTTTGCCTTCAACTTCTCGATTGTTGTGTCTTTTGCTTGAAGCTCAGCTTTCAAATTGTTCAATTCAAACAATTGATCAAATGAAGGTTCTGTTTAGTTCACAGATGTGTTATTCTTTTGAAAATTTTCTTTATTGAGTTGCATTGCAAGTTCAAGAGAAATGCAGTGTTGTTAAAGTTTAGAAAAACTTTTCGAAAGTCTATTATACTCATCTTTTTCAACCATGTTGTGTGGTTTGATAATATCAGCTTCAATTTTGAGTCACTTGTTGCATATTTCCATATAATTCACAGAATCATTCAGAGCAACAGAAGAATTCTCATTCACAGAAGTATTTATATCCAACGAAGAATTCACAACAATATTTACAATATCTTGAGAAATGATTTGGTCCAAGAGTCGATCATTTGCAATCAAAAATTATTTCTTTTGAATTTCAAAGCATTGTTTGTCTACATGATATTGTTAAACAGCAGCTTCCATCTGGTTAGAAACTGTTTGAACTTCCGTTACCTCATTTAAAAGATCTTTATCAAAAAGATTAAATATGTCTTTTAATGTCTTTAAAAATGGAATTATTTCTTTTAAAAAAACAGCTTTAGTGTGTTCAAACCCCTATTCCCCTTCTATTAAAGCATCGGGTGTGATCCGCTTTTTTACTACATTGTCAAATTGGCCAAGATGGTATTTCAGCTTTTTAAGGCTTGTATTAACCAGGCTTACCTTAGGAAGTTCCTAATGTGCCTTAATTTTGACAGGCGAAGAAGCAGATTGGTCAGTATTGTGGTGTAAAGGTTGTTCATCAGACAGTTCTTGTTGTGGGACAAAACGTTTACCAAAATCTTCAAATAATCGATTTAACTCAGCATAATTAATTGGTTTAATGTTAACTTTCTGTTTTAAGACCATTGGATCACTTTGTTTCAAAATCATTTTGGATCGACTCTTTTCCTCAAGCATCAAAGTCTCTTCAGAATCAACAATTGAAATCACATTAGTTTTCTTAGCAATAACATTACAGTCATAAAGCATTGGCCTAATCTGCTGAGTTTTCTTAAGATAGAAAGGATTTTGAAAACCAAGAGCTTGTTTCAAGTTGTTATCATAGAAAACTTGTGGTTTCGTGAGCATGTGCACAGTTTCCCATTTTACAAACAATGTTGTCTAGTTCTTTAACTTTCTTTCCCAAAGCAATTTCTATGTCAATATTCTTAGATTCCTTTTCCTTGGATTCGTTTTTGAAAACATTAAATATTTTTGTTAACAATTCCTTTTCCTTTGATTGTTTAGAAAGAGTTTGTTTAAGATAGTTAATTTCATTTTCAAAATCCTCAAACTGTGCATTTTTCTCCCGAATTATTTCATCAATTATTAGCTTTTCTCGAGTACTTAAATCCACATTTTATCTTTCTTCTAGCAATTTTACCCGTTCTTTGTATCTTCAAGCTCAGCAGATAAGGATTTATTGGCAATTAGATTGTCCTTATTCACCTTGTTACAATTAGTTACTTGATTTGACAGTTGTTCAAACACAGATAATATCATGGCATCTTGTTGTGTAAAAGAATTTGTATCCTGAATAGCTGCATTTTGTGTTACAAGCAGATACTGAGAGTAAGGAATGATATTGCTATCACTTGTTATCTTATTCTCTGGATAATTCACAAGATGAGTTTGTTCATAATACGACATCTCTTGCATACTTTGATTTAGCATATCAGTATGATTGTTTTCAGAGTGAGGTACCTCGAAGAGAACATCTGATCCGTAACTAGACAAATTGGCCATAAGAACTGCCTTGGATGTAGAGAAGTTGTCACAGTCAGAATCATATGCATCCAAATCATCTACTTGATACACTGCATTGTGTGTAATGACCGTATGTGTAACTGGACCTTCTGCAACTCCAGTGTCTGCCAAGAATTCCAATTCTTCCTCATTTAGAACTTTACCATTTCCTTGTGCTTCAACCAGAAGAACTTTATCCCTAAACCATGTAGTATCCCTTTTCCTCTTTAGGTTTAGAATGTCTTGCGATGTGACCTTCCCCTTGGCAGTTAAAACACTTTACAGCCCTTTGTTGACCTGAATTATTCCCTCCTATTCCTGAGACGTTAGCCCTTGTTCTAGACATACCAGTAGCAAATGAAGTTTGTCTCCCTGAACCGGTTGAACAGTCACCCTTTCATCAAGAATAGTTGCTTGTTGTCTTGGGTTAGAAGAATTCCTTTGCTGATTGTTGGTAGTTGGGAAATAAGATGTGACGACAGTAGATAGAAATGACATCATTTTATTAATGACATTAATAGGGTCATCTCCTTGCTTACACGACAGCACATCAGGTTTTTGGCGCCGCTGCCGGGGAGTGAAGCTGTTTAATCCTTATTTATTAGTGTTTTAGTTTAGTTTAAATTGCATAATTGTGTATTTAATTTCCTGCATTGTATATTTTGCATATTGTGTGTTTGTGTGCATTGTTACAGCTGCTGCTAACATTCTGAGTTCGACTACTTTAATAAAGCGGTATTCATCTTCTAGGATATGACGTATAAAAATTTTTCTAAACCATACAGCGTTGTCGACTCTATCATCATTACGGGATATTTCAGTTTACTGAATTCGGCGTATTCAGTTTAATGAATGACGGCGTAATTAGGATATTTGACCAGTACTTTTCCTAGATATTTTATTTCATGTTAAAAATAGACAACCCAATTCACTATGGGAGGAATACATCAGACTTCAAGAGGAGAAAGCTCTACGTCAGGATGAGACGTTTAATTGGCAAACCGCCACGTACAGTAAGATGGAATATTGTGAAGATGAGGACGACTGCTTTACAAACTTCGAAACCAAATTTATAGCCATAGTCCTGGATAATACATTAACATCCGATACAGCAATCTCATGTGGACCCACGGTAAGTCCTCTTAACGACTCATTGAATTTGACTTGATAGAATATTTGTTTGACGAATCCGGCGATGAAGATTACACGGTAGTTTATGACGAAAATTTATTTTCCTATAAAATAATTTCTGTTAACAATTTGAAAACGGATTCTGAAAATGATAATTATAAAGTCAATATGCCTTCATTTCCATCACCCGAACGCACTAAGGCCGAGTTTATTTTATATTTCGAATCTTTTAAAGATTTTGAGAATGTAATTTCCAGCCATTTGTTTACAATGATGTCTAACGTTCTCGAAATTAGATTCTAACTGAGAACCTACTATAAGTCCTCGACATATCAATTAAATTTGGATTTGATATATGAAAACATCATTGATCCAATGTGATGACGTGGAAACCAAAGTGTTTTATAATTCATGATTTTATTTCCTTTTTAACGTTAATTTATTCTTGTGATTTAAAATCGGGATACGGAAAACAATAATAAAATCGATACTTGAGCGACCTTCGCTGGGAATGTCGTCACACCAATACGGATATAATAATGTCTCGATGCACAAGGGTCAAATATTGCTTTCGAAAAATGCATTGATACATATATAAATTTTTCAAAATCTGAAACTTTTATCAAGAAACTAAATGGGTTAATATCATGGGGGAGACAAACACAGATGTAATTTCAAGATTTCTTATCAGAGTTTGTCTTCCCTGAACTGTCTATAACGGAGTTTGCCAACCATTCTGGATACGACGGATTGAACTATCTGGACGTTATCCAGTCTTTTATTTTCAGAACAGTCTATTCGACGTATTCATTAAAATGAATACAACGTCTACAGTTATACAATATGGCGTTATTCTGGGGTTTGGATAATGTGCGGTATGACTTGCTGGAAGGGATTTAGTTTTAGTTTGTGTATTTTAACGAATTACATCCAGGATGGAGTTGCACTTTGTTTTCTTATTTGATCAGCGAACCTTCTGAAGAAGTCGGAAAAGTGGGTGGGGTATTTACTATAACTTCTAGTATATCGAAAGTGTTGGGAGTCAAGGAAATCTCAAGATGTTGTTCATACCCACTTTTTGGCTCAAATACTCAATAATGGTGAGTCATCCGAAGCAAAATTTCACGGGGAGTTTCCATTCGTTCTAATTCTATTTACATATTATGTTAACTGTTTTTTTATACAACGGAGAAATAACGTTATATAATTTAAGTGGGGGGATGAAGAATTAGAACGTACTTGTCCTCCTTTTTACAAAATAACATGCTACGTGTTTAAAAGTGCTTAAAAATAGTCCAAATTTTTTAAAAAAAATAGCATGACTTTTGTAAAAATCACTAGTTACATTACCTAGCGCACTATAACCCTTGACACATATTGTGAGAATTAAGCCTATCCAGTTTCCAACTGCTTACTAAAAATCCCACAAAATTATGAGTGCGCCGGTGATGTAGTGGACTTTAGAACTTGGCCTGGTATATCACTCGAGACCGCAATGATTAGTACTATAGATTTAGATGGAGGAACATGTTCAACTGATAAATTTCTAGGATTAAACCAAATAGCCTACATGTCGTAAAATTAATTAAATACACTGTTAGTTAATCTCATGTATCCCTTTTTAGTTATCTCATTTTTAGGGTTAAGATTCCCTATAGAACAACCTGTTGTTGAGTCCATTCGCTTTCTTTTTGACTTACACCATATTTTTGTTTCGTATACACCACTCCTTTGCACCTTAGCCTTCCGTGTAGATTAAGCCTATTTTAATCAAGGTTGCTAGTTGCTTTCATGTAAAGTTTGTATTTCCTGTGTCAAATTGAAAATTTTCTATCTTTGTAATGGTTGGGAAATTGCACAATGCAATGGGAAAAATATGTAGCTCGTAAGTTTTGCTACTTTCGTGATTATGAATCATGTCCGAAGAAGAAGTGTTACAAGGAAAAAATTATCCGAACGAATTATGATAGTGATGACGGTGAAATAAAAGCGAGATTTATGACGTATTGCAAAAAAAGAGAGAGAAAAAGCAGCAAAAAAAGAGAAGGAAGAAAAATAGTCGATTCAAAAGAAGTTTATACCAAAGGAATTACTTGGAAGGATCAGTATTCGGTGATTATGTTACAAAAAAATCAACGATGTAAAGTCTTGTAAAAAGTGGCCGATATCACCACTTACTCTATAAAAGTATGTAAAGAGCGGGATGTAAGGGAAGTTAACTGTTATCGAACGCCACTTAGTTCTCTTAGTCTTTGTATTTCGGTGATCGAGGCGGTTTGTCTATATGTCCAGTCTTTGTCATGGAAACGTTCAGGGGAAAGAAACTAGCGACCGTTCCTTTATTTGTTGGCTTAATATATTTGTTTCATGTATTTTGTTCTAACACCCATTTTTACTTTCTTTTTACTTGAAACTAACACTTAATGTCCTCTCTCGTAACATGGACTTGTACGAGCATACACGTCTATTTCGTCGTTACGGCTATGATGCAGTTCTAAGCTGCCTTGTTGGATGGCGATTTTCGGTGAAGTTAGAAGCTCCCTACCCTATATCGTTCTTCATCCTAACAGCTGGTTAAACACGAAAAGGGATGTGATCGGATTGTATGTGTCTATTCCGTCATTACGACCGTGTATGTACGATACATCTGCCTTGTTAGTGTGGTACTTATGGTGAAAGACTATTGAAAAATTGATACAATCCTTTGCATTCTTACCTAATTTATTCTTTTGGACTTGTTTCTCTTACTTTAGCGTAGAGATGTGTATTCTCTTGCAATGCCTATGATAGAAAATAATCATGACTGAGCAATTGAGTCATACCAATTAATGTTGCCCACCAAAACCCCTAGATTAGTTGAGTGATCTGAGTGTTTTCATTTCCATATTTCGTGAGGAGCTTGGTTATGTACAGGTGATTAGGACAAAACGATGCTTAAACAGAAAAATCTCAACTTTCGGGTTAGGATCACAATTATTACCAAAACAGGTTTCTAAAGTCTACTTGAGGAGAAGTAGGATTCAAGTGGGGGATATTTGATGACATCAAATAACGTCATTTTATTATAGCATTTATCCCATCTGTTTTGCCCACTTTTATATAATTATTGCATTATTTGCTACTTAATTTCTTTAAAGTTTATAAATGCAAGTAATTCAGGAGTGTTTTATGAAGACAAGCTAAAAGGCGCATAATTTGGAGCTAAAATAAAGACATTTGAATAATGCTGATTTTTGACTACATACGCCATATCCAACAAAAGAGATACGGGGTATCAGCGCCAAGACTTCACAAGAAAACGCGTTTGACCAATTCCCAATACGACGTATCCCTTCTGTTTACATTGTCGTTATTCCTTGAAGATAATATTCGCAGATCAGTAAAATAACAGTAAATTAGGAAATATATCACTGATTGATTGAGAACGTACCGCGCACTCTAAGGAATCTAGCCTAATACTCCGTATCGACCTTGCCAGATACGGCATATCGAGTCTTTTTCAGACATTATAAATAGAAGACTCAAAAACGAGTTTTCAGTGTGCAGTATCATATTCTATATACCATACTCATTAAAGACGAATTTTAGAAGAGAAGATCAGCACCAAGTAAAGCATTTATCTCGAATCCATAGAAGAAGATATGTGTAATTTTTTAATCTCTTAATGTTTCGATTTTCATTATTTGATTAGTTTGTTATATTTTACAATGGTTGTGGGTAATCCCCTGAGGTATTAGCCATATTAATGAAAGTTCATTGTTTGGTTTATTTTAATAATTGATTCTTTACTTTTATGTGATTGTTAAACATTATGTTTATCACTTATGCTGTGTTTATGTGTTTGAATATGCGCCTATCATTAACTCAGTATATTGATACTAAAAAGTAATCTAGATACAGGTAGCTCTCATTTCGTGTTTTTATATTACTGGGACCATTAGGGATCACAAATAACGTTCTGTCTTTGTTTTTGAATTATGAGATTAGTTGGACCGGTAGGTGACCGTGTATGTTTCAGAATCATTGCTCTTAATCTAACTGATAAATATTTAAATAGTGGTACTACCAGTATATAAAACACCATCAGCAATAAGTGGGTTAAAGGTCCCGTTTAGGCTGGGTTTTAACAGGATCACACTGCTTGTTCCCTTGATAGATTATAATATCAAACTAAAGGATGCTTTATGCGGATGCGTTATTGTGAATGGATATGATGATGTCCTCCGCCTAGTTTAAGAATGTATGTTGCTACGAGATAAGTAAATCATTGCACTAAAACAAAAAAACCCACATTTGTAACTGGATTTAATATGGCTAATTACAGTTTTTCTTCATTTTGGCTTGTACCGTCTTTTCTATTTTTGATTTTCCTTTTCTTTTTTGTTAAGTGTGTATTGAATTGATATTTGTCACCACTTACATTGATTTGTGCCAAGTCTCTAGGCTAAACACCCCAATTTACATTTAGACAACGTTATTGTTTAGGTTTAAGCCAGAATTAGACAAATTAGAACTAATTAAAATACTGATAGAATATATGCTTAATGTTTTACTCTTTGGTTGACACCATTCTTTACCGCGCGTAACTCATCTTTGGACCGTTGGGGTACATAAACGTTAAAGTGTTGTTTTATGGTTTGTCGGCTCTAAATCTAAATTTAAAACTTGCATAATCAAATTAATTGAACCCTACTACGACAGGCACATCAAGTCTTTATCAAAAACATAAAATAATGTCTTTTAAAGTCTTTATAAATGCGAATTATTCTTTTAAGAAAAAAAATTTAGTGTGTTCAAACCCCCGTTCCCCTTAGTTAAAGCATCGGAGTGATCGCTTTTTTACCACATTGTTAAATTGGCCAAGATGGCATTTAAGCTTTTTAAGGCTTGTATTAACTAGGCTTAACCTTAGAAGTTCCGAGGAACCTCATTTTGACAGTTCGGAAAGAAGCTGATTTGGCATTATATTGGGTATTAAAGTTTGTATACGGAAGCTTGTCATCAGACTGTTCTTGTTGTGGAGAAACATTTACCAATAACATTCTAGCTAATCGTTTAAACTTGAGCATATTAATTGGATTTAGTGATTAACTTTTGTTTTTAAGACCTTTCTGATTTCACTGTTTGTTTTAAAATCATTGTGGATTGATTCTCTTCAATCAAAGCATCAAAGTCTCTTCTGCTCAGAATTTAGCAATTGAAATACATTTGGTTTCCTTAGCAATAACCCCCATTTTACCGTCATAAAGCAATTGGTCCTTATCTGCGAGCTTTTTAGATAGAAATGTATTTTGAAATAACCAATAGCTTGTTTCAGGTTTGTTATATAGAAAACTTATTGGTTTCGTGAGACCGTGCTACAGTTTATGCGATTGACCATTTTATAAACAATGTGGTCAGATCTTTAACTTTTCTTTTCCAAAAGAAATTTTTGTATCATATTCTTAGCTTCTTTTATTGGATTACATTTTTGAAAACATTTAATGTTTTTTGTTAACATTTTTTAATTGTTCAGAAAGAGTTTGTTTAAGATAGCTAATTTATTTGTCAAAATTCGTAAAATGTGCATTTTCTCCGAAAATTATTATAATCAAGTTATTAGTTTTTCTCGAGTACTAAATTAACATTTTGTCTTTCTTTAGCAATTTTACCGTTCGTTGTTATCTTGTGCAAGCTCGCGGATAAGGATTCATTGGCAATTAGATTGTCATTATTGACCTTGGTCGATTAGTTACTTGATTTGCAGTTGTTCAAACTCAGATTCATTTAATGGCATCTTGTTGTGCAGGAAGATGTGTATCCTGAATAGTTGCATTTTATGTTTCAAGCAGATACTGAGAGTAAGGAATGATATTGCTATCACTTGTTATCTCATTCTCTGGATAATTTACAAGATGAGTTTGTTCAAAATACGACATCTCTTACACACTTTGATTTAGCATATCAGTATGAGTGTTTTCAGATCGAGGTACAGCGGAGAGAACATCTGATCCATAACTAGACAAATTGGCCATGAGAACTGCCTTGGCTGTAAAGAAGTCATCACAGTCATAATCATATGCATCTAAATCATCTTCTTGATAAGCTGCATTATGTGTAATGATCATCTATGTAACTGGGCTCTTTACAATACCATTAGGGATTTGCCAGAATTCCAATTTCTTCTGTCATCAGAACTATACTCCTTTTCCTTGTGTTCAACTAAATAGAACTTTTATCTTCTAAATCAGTAGCTCCTTTTTCCTCTTTGGACTTTAGGAAACTGTTCTTGCCATATGATCTTCACCTTTGGCAGTTAATAACATTTCACAACTTTACGCTTGACATGAATGATGCGCGTCCTGTTCTAAGATGTTAGCCCTTGTTCCAGACATACCAGCAGCAAATGAAGTTTGTCTCCCTGAATACTCGGTTTTGATACAATCACCCTTCCATGATGAATAGTTGCTTGTTGTCTTGGGTTAGAAGAATTCCTTAGCTGATTGTTGGTAGTTAGGAAACGAGATGTGACGACAGTAGACATAAATGACATCATTTTGTTAATGGAGTTAATAGGGTCGATCTCCTTACTTAAGAGTCTATTTGTGGGAATTCAGCCAGATGTGTTTGTTGATTAACTATGAAGATAGTATATTCAATTTGAGGAATGGATTGTGATTGTGGTTAAGCATCTTGATGAAATGTGGATGTATAAGCATTTGAATACGGTGTTGATTGATAAGAAATTGCAAGAGGTGTGGATGGATGAGTAGTTGAGTAATGTTGTGTGGGATGAATTAATCCATATTGATGAAACTGAGATGGTGAAAACTAAGATGGTTGAGGATAAGGTGGTGAAAACTATTGTTGAAACTAAGGATTTTTATATGAAGACTGATAAGTGTTGAAGTGGGATGGTGTCATCTGATGGTTAGCAACTAGTGCAAGTGGATCTTGATTGCGTTTACGCATAAGACGGACTTCATTTACATAGAGTTCGTGTTGGATATGCACGAAGCTGATCAAAGTTGGTAGTATGCAAATCTTTTACAAGCTTGACATCAGTCACAAACTTACTCCATTTAGGTGGAAGACTGTTTAAGAGCTTGGTAATAACTTGAAAATGCTTCATTTTCATTTTGTAAATGTTCATGTCATTGATCAACTGAGTGAATCTCAAGTAATACTGATGAAGTGATTCCCCCTTGATGTGAGTAAACTTATCAAATGCATCATACAGTTTACACTCCCTTTCCTGCTTAGTCAATGAGGTACCTTGCATTAGTAGTTGAACTTTTTCCCATAGATCCTTGGCAACTCTGTGATGATTAACAAGTGAATAGATATCAGATGGTAGACCTTGAAGAATGATATTAGTTTCCTTCATATCACAATCAGGTTGAATTTTTTCTGTAGCAGACAATTCAGCATATTTCTTTGTCCTGATCACCCCATTTTCTTTAATCGTAGGCCAAATGAGTGGACCATGTTTGACTGATTCAAGTATCATTCTTCCGTGCTCTCTGTTTTGCATGTATAGTTCCATTTTACTTTTCCAAGAATCATACAAGTTTGTCTAACATTGGTGGACGATTGTCAGCACCAGAGAGTATCATGTACTCAACAAGAGTATTCTTTTGACCAATTGGAATCATTAAATCCATTTTGATTTTATATGTGATAAGATGAAAGATGATCGTACAATGATTGGAGGTTGTTGTGTTAAAGTGAGATTTGATTAATGTGATTAAGTCTTTGGAATACACGGGATTTTACAATTCTTGATAAAACCAGGAAAATAAATTTTCACGGGATTTTACAAATCGAAGAACAACTGTATAATTCTCCTAATGAAAGTGTATAATTCACGCAAGTAAAGCGTATAATTCTCCTAAGCAAAGTGTTTAAATCTCATAATGGAAAAGTGTATAATTCGCCCAGAAAAATAAAGTATAAATCGCCCAAGAGAATCACGTATAATTCGCCTTAACAATTAACGTATAAATCGTCTATAAGAGTGACGTATAAATCGCCTGAGGTATAACGTGTAAATTTCTTGAACAATTAACATATAAATCGCCTGAATAATTAACGTATAAATCGCCTGAATAATTAACGTATAAATCGCCCAATAGATTACGTATATCTCGCCTGATTAAACACGTATAACTCGCCTAAAGTATAACGTATAAATCGCCCAAATAAATATGTATAACTCGTCGAACGTATAACTCGCCTGAACACCTTCGAATCTCAAAACACAAAAATCTTAAAAAGACTCACTTTTTGATGTTTTTACCTGATTTTTCTTGTAATTCTTACCTATCTAAGACAATTAGAACCTTAAAAACACAAACTTTAATGTTTTTGACACGAAAAATTTGAAATCAAGATTCTTGGTACAAAACCTTTTTCGAACCAAAAAGATAGAATTTTTGATGGTTTTTCAAAGATTTTCTTGTACAACTAGCCTATACTATGATAAATAGAGAAGAAAAATGAAAGCTTTATGGTTATTAAACCCTCAAAAGGTGAAAACCTCTTGATAGGTTCGAACCAACTACACGAGTAAACTAAGGTGAAAAACGCACACAAAAACTTCACAAACACCCCATGGCTCTTGAAACCAATTATAGGATATCTTACCACACACAAGGTATACATTCTATATAGAGTTTAGAGAGAGAAAGAGAGGTGGTTGGATGAACACTTAGAGAGAGAAAGAAAAGAAAGAAATGTTAGATTACTATGTGAAAATGAATGAACAACCAACACCCTTTCCATAGCATGGAAAGGGTTTAAAAACTCCTACATAAGGCCGGCCATATGGCTTTGTCCATGGGCTTTCCATGGGCTTTTCCTAAGCTAGCCTATTAAGGTTCCAAATATTACTTAACGAGCTATCTAATGATATTAATGGAAGTGATCGATACTTTTGTATTCCTAACAATTTGGGTATTTCTGGGTTGATTCTAATAGGCGTTGGTTCATTGAAACAACGTTTGGGTTGTCGGTTTGGTGTTTAATCTCATTTTCAAAACCCTCTTTGTAAGTCATCCATTTCTCAAATCCTTTTGTACTTTTATTAATGTTATGATGCATAGATAATTGTATGGTCTGTTTGTTAAAAATCAAAAGCTTAAAATTTCAAATAAAAATAAAGGGGTGTTTGTTTGGTTCGAACGTGGGTATACAAGGGCAAGGAAAGACCAATTTATTATTTTGGATGTGATGGTTGAATAATATTTATATACTATGTAGCTTAATATTTATTTAGTAAAAGCTTTGTATGGCTTATTTGTGGCTTATTTATGTCTTATTTATTTTCGGCTTAACAAAGAAACAAAGAAAACATGTTTTTTGGTTATTACCTATACTTGTCATATTTTTATAGCATATTATGATAGCTTATTTTGCGAACTAGAATAAATAATAGCTTATTAGCTTATTGAATAAGCTTTATGTTTGGTTTTTGGGAGCTTATGGATCACAGCTTAAAGAGAGGGGGACCAAGGGAAAACATTGGTCATTTACCTCTTTCGCCGTATTTTTATAGCTTATTTTTATAACTTATTTTTATATTTAAGAACTTACGCAGCTTAACGTCTTAATAATAAGCTTCAAATAGCTTATTATGGCCTTAAAGACCACGACCCAATAAGCTAAGCCCAAACCATGGCTTAGTCTTGGTCCGTAAACCTTGGCTTCTTTCGTGGATTGTTTGTAATACTTACTTTCTTAAAGGGCTTAATAATAGGACTAAAATAGATTCTAAAACTATTAAACGATATTCTGGATTACTAATGGGCCTTAAGGCCTAGTAAGCAAAAATAGTCATTTGAAGAAAATAAAAGCGTACTTTTGATAACGATACATATTTATATACACATATTAATAATCGAATAGTCGTTTGAAGGAGATGAGTCTTGGAAATTTATAAGAAATGCGGATTTTGGTTGTTTGACGGAATTGAATTATTTAAGGGAAATTGTTTGAAAAATGAGGTTTAAAAACCTTGGAAACGTCTTATAAACGAACGGGTCATGCCGAAATTTCATAAAAATATCATACTTAGAATATTTTACAAAAATATTGATTTCTTAAAAATCCAACAAAAGTTCGAAACAAATAAAATATTATTATTTTAATAAACCGACTAAAAGACAAATATATATTTTATAATTTTATAAATTATAAAACTTCTAATTATACTTAAATGTAATTAAAACGTATCATTTTCATATTCAATACAATTAAACTAGGTAACTTAAGACTACCGAATAAATTATCAGAACATAATTATTAATAACTATTATCTAAGTCTAGATATTTTATCGTCTAATTTTCTAAATATTGTGAGTATATATTATCTAACATATGTACTTTGAAATACTTTCTTC